>CATIWC010000888.1:0-64728 GCA_948472305.1 Vicia faba | reverse complement strand
TCTAATATACCATAATATAATATAAATATGGTGAATAAACATACTATCGAGACTCATTATATAATTTGAATTATTTCCAATGTATATGGAATATGTGTCATTAATTAATAGTTTTTTTACTTAGGTTTCTTAGTTATTAAGTAACCTAAAATTTGGTGATGGGGAAGAAAAATAATGAAATTGTTTACATCTATTATACCATAATACAATATGAATATGGTGAAAAACATACTATCGAGACTCATTATATAATTTGAATTATTTCAAATGTATATGGAATATGTGTCATTAATTAATAGTTTTTAAACTTAGTTTCTTAACGATGAAGCAACCTCAAATTTGGAGATGGAGAAGAAGAAAAATATTGAAACTGTTTACATCTATTATACAATAATACAATATGAATATGGTGAATAAATATACTATCGAGACTCATTATATAATTTGAATTATTAGCAATGTATATGAAATATGTGCCATTAATTAATAGTCTTTTAACTTAGTTTCTTGGTGAAGAAGTAACCTAAAATTTGGTGATAAAAAAGAAGAAAAATATTGAAATTGTTTACATCTAATATACCATAATACAATATAAATATGGTGAATAAACATACTATCGAGACTCATTATATAATTTGAATTATTTCCAATTTATATGGAATATGTATCATTAATTAATATTTTTTTACTTAGTTTCTTAGTGATGAAGTAACCTAAAATTTGGTGATGGAGAAGAAGAAAAATATTGAAATTGTTTACATCTATTATACCATAATACAATATGAATATAGTGAATAAACATACTATCGAGACTCATTATATAATTTGAATTATTTCCAATGTATATGGAATATGTGTCATTAATTAATTACTTAGTTTCTTAGTGATGAAGTAATCTAAAATTTGGTGATGGAGAAGAAGAAAAATATTGAAATTGTTTACATCTATTATACCATAATACAATATGAATATGGTGAATAAACATACTATCGAGACTCATTATATAATTTGAATTATTTCAAATGTATATGGAATATGTGTCATTAAGTAATAGTCTTTTAACTTAGTTTCTTAGTGATGAAGTAACCTAAAATTTGGTGATGGAGAAGAAGAAAAATATTGATATTCTTTACATCTATTATACCATAATATAATATGAATATGGTGAATAAATATACTATCAGGCCTCATTATATAATTTGAATTATTAGCAATGTATATGAAATATGTGTCATTAATTAATAGTCTTTTAACTTAGTTTTCTTGGTGAAGAAGTAACCTAAAATTTGGTGATGAAAAAGAAGAAAAATATTGAAATTGTTTACATCTAATATACCATAATATAATATAAATATGGTGAATAAACATACTATCGAGACTCATTATATAATTTGAATTATTTCCAATGTATATGGAATATGTGTCATTAATTAATAGTTTTTTTACTTAGTTTCTTAGTTATGAAGTAACCTAAAATTTGGTGATGGAGAAGAAAAATACTGAATTTTTTTATATCTATTATACCATAATACAATATGAATATGGTGAATAAACATACTATCGAGACTCATTATATAATTTGAATTATTTCAAAATGAATATGGAATATGTGTCATTAAATTAATAGTTTTTTTACTTAGTTTTTTAGTGATGAAGTAACCTAAAATTTGGTGATGGAGAAGAAGAAAAATATTGAAATTGTTTACATCTATTATACCATAATACAATATGAATATGGTGAATAAATATACTATCGAGACTCATTATATAATTTGAATTATTAGCAATGTATATGAAATATGTGTCATTAATTAATAGTCTTTTAACTTAGTTTCTTGGTGAAGAAGTAACCTAAAATTTGGTGATGAAAAAGAAGAAAAATATTGAAATTGTTTACATCTAATATACCATAATACAATATAAATATGGTGAATAAACATACTATCGAGACTTATTATATAATTTGAATTATTTCCAATTTATATGGAATATGTGTCATTAATTAATATTTTTTTTTACTTAGTTTCTTAGTGATGAAGTAACCTAAAATTTCGTGATGGAGAAGAAGAAAAATATTGAAATTGTTTACATCTATTATACCATAATACAATATGAATATGGTGAATAAACATACTATCGAGACTCATTATATAATTTGAATTATTTCCAATGTATATGGAATAAGTGTCATTAATTAATAGTTTTTTTACTTAGTTTCTTAGTGGTGAAGTAACCTAAAATTTGGTGATGGAGAAGAAGAAAAATATTGAAATTGTTTACATCTATTATACCATAATACAATATGAATATAGTGAATAAACATACTATCCAGACTCATTATATAATTTGAATTATTTCAAATGTATATGGAATATGTGTCATTAAGTAATAGTCTTTTAACTTAGTTTCTTAGTGATGAAAGTAACCTAAAATTTGGTGATGGAGAAGAAGAAAAATATTGAAATTCTTTACATCTATTATACCATAATGTAATATGAATATGGTGAATAAATATACTATCGGGCCTCATTATATAATGTAATGTTATAACCAATGTATATGAAATATGTGTCATTAATTAATAGTTTTTTTACTTAGTTTCTTAGTGATGAAGCAACCTAAAATTTGGAGATGGAGAAGAAGAAAAATATTGAAATTGTTTACATCTATTATACCATAATACAATATGAATATGGTGAATAAATATACTATCAAGACTCATTATATAATTTGAGGTATTACCAATGTATATGGAATATGTGTCATTAATTGTCTTTTAACTTAGTTTCTTGGTGAAGAAGTAACCTAAAATTTGGTGTTGCAGAAGAAGAAAAATATTGAAATTGTTTACATCTATTATACCATAATACAATATGAATATGGTTAATAAATATACTATCGAGACTCATTATATAATTTGAATTATTACCAATATATATGGAATATGTGCCATTAATTAGTAGTCTTTTAACTTAGTTTCTTGGTGAAGAAGTAACCTAAAATTTGGTGATAAAAAAGAGAAAAATATTGAAATTGTTTACATCTAATATACCATAATACAATATAAATATGGTGAATAAACATACTATCGAGACTCATTATATAATTTGAATTATTTCCAATTTATATGGAATATGTATCATTAATTAATATTTTTTTACTTAGTTTCTTAGTGATGAAGTAACCTAAAATTTGGTGATGGAGAAGAAGAAAAATATTGAAATTGTTTACATCTATTATACCATAATACAATATGAATATAGTGAATAAACATACTATCGAGACTCATTATATAATTTGAATTATTTCCAATGTATATGGAATATGTGTCATTAATTAATTACTTAGTTTCTTAGTGATGAAGTAATCTAAAATTTGGTGATGGAGAAGAAGAAAAATATTGAAATTGTTTACATCTATTATACCATAATACAATATGAATATGGTGAATAAACATACTATCGAGACTCATTATATAATTTGAATTATTTCAAATGTATATGGAATATGTGTCATTAAGTAATAGTCTTTTAACTTAGTTTCTTAGTGATGAAGTAACCTAAAATTTGGTGATGGAGAAGAAGAAAAATATTGATATTCTTTACATCTATTATACCATAATATAATATGAATATGGTGAATAAATATACTATCAGGCCTCATTATATAATTTGAATTATTAGCAATGTATATGAAATATGTGTCATTAATTAATAGTCCTTTTAACTTAGTTTCTTGGTGAAGAAGTAACCTAAAATTTGGTGATGAAAAAGAAGAAAAATATTGAAATTGTTTACATCTAATATACCATAATATAATATAAATATGGTGAATAAACATACTATCGAGACTCATTATATAATTTGAATTATTTCCAATGTATATGGAATATGTGTCATTAATTAATAGTTTTTTTACTTAGTTTCTTAGTTATGAAGTAACCTAAAATTTGGTGATGGAGAAGAAAAATACTGAAATTGTTTATATCTATTATACCATAATACAATATGAATATGGTGAATAAACATACTATCGAGACTCATTATATAATTTGAATTATTTCAAATGAATATGGAATATGTGTCATTAATTAATAGTTTTTTTACTTAGTTTTTTAGTGATGAAGTAACCTAAAATTTGGTGATGGAGAAGAAGAAAAATATTGAAATTGTTTACATCTATTATACCATAATACAATATGAATATGGTGAATAAATATACTATCGAGACTCATTATATAATTTGAATTATTAGCAATGTATATGAAATATGTGTCATTAATTAATAGTCTTTTAACTTAGTTTCTTGGTGAAGAAGTAACCTAAAATTTGGTGGATGAAAAAGAAGAAAAATATTGAAATTGTTTACATCTAATATACCATAATACAATATAAATATGGTGAATAAACATATACTATCGAGACTTATTATATAATTTGAATTATTTCCAATTTATATGGAATATGTGTCATTAATTAATATTTTTTTTACTTAGTTTCTTAGTGATGAAGTAACCTAAAATTTCGTGATGGAGAAGAAGAAAAATATTGAAATTGTTTACATCTATTATACCATAATACAATATGAATATGGTGAATAAACATACTATCGAGACTCATTATATAATTTGAATTATTTCCAATGTATATGGAATAAGTGTCATTAATTAATAGTTTTTTTACTTAGTTTCTTAGTGGTGAAGTAACCTAAAATTTGGTGATGGAGAAGAAGAAAAATATTGAAATTGTTTACATCTATTATACCATAATACAATATGAATATGGTGAATAAACATACTATCCAGACTCATTATATAATTTGAATTATTTCAAATGTATATGGAATATGTGTCATTAAGTAATAGTCTTTTAACTTAGTTTCTTAGTGATGAAGTAACCTAAAATTTGGTGATGGAGAAGAAGAAAAATATTGAAATTCTTTACATCTATTATACCATAATGTAATATGAATATGGTGAATAAATATACTATCGGGCCTCATTATATAATGTAATGTTATAACCAATGTATATGAAATATGTGTCATTAATTAATAGTTTTTTTACTTAGTTTCTTAGTGATGAAGCAACCTAAAATTTGGAGATGGAGAAGAAGAAAAATATTGAAATTGTTTACATCTATTATACCATAATACAATATGAATATGGTGAATAAATATACTATCAAGACTCATTATATAATTTGAGGTATTACCAATGTATATGGAATATGTGTCATTAATTGTCTTTTAACTTAGTTTCTTGGTGAAGAAGTAACCTAAAATTTGGTGTTGCAGAAGAAGAAAAATATTGAAATTGTTTACATCTATTATACCATAATACAATATGAATATGGTTAATAAATATACTATCGAGACTCATTATATAATTTGAATTATTACCAATATATATGGAATATGTGCCATTAATTAGTAGTCTTTTAACTTAGTTTCTTGGTGATGAAGTAACATAAAATTTGGCGATGGAGAAGAAGAAAAATATCAAAATTGTTTACATCTATTATTACTTAATACAATATGAATATGGCGAATAAATATATTATCGAAACTCATTATATAAATTGAATTATTTCTAATGTATATGAAATATGTGTCATCAATTAATTGTCTTTTAACTTAGTTTCTTGGTGAAGAAGTAACCTAAAATTTGGTGATGCAGAAGAAGAAAAATATTGAAATTGTTTACATCTATTATACCATAATACAATATGAATATGGTGAATAAATATACTATCGAGACTCATTATATAATTTGAATTATTACCAATATATATGGAATATGTGCCATTAATTAATAGTCTTTTAACTTAGTTTCTTGGTGATGAAGTAACCTAAAATTTGGCGATGGAGAAGAAGAAAAATATCAAAATTGTTTACATCTATTATTACTTAATACAATATGAATATGGTGAATAAATATATTATCGAAACTCATTATATAAATTGAATTATTTTTAATGTATATGAAATATGTGTCATCAATTAATAGTCTTTTAACTTAGTTTCTTAGTGATGAAGTAACCTAAAATTTGGTGATGGAGAAGACTAAAAATATTGAAATTGTTTACATCTATTATACCATAATACAATATGAATATGGTGAATAAACATACTATCGAGACTCATTATATAATTTGAATTATTTCCAATATATATGGAATATGTGTCATTAATTAATAGTTTTTTTACTTAGTTTCTTAGTGGTGAAGTAACCTAAAATTTGGTGATGGAGAAGAAGAAAAATACTGAAATTGTTTACATCTATTATACCATAATACAATATGAATATGGTTAATAAATATACTATCGAGACTCATTATATAATTTGAATTATTTCAAATGTATATGGAATATGTGTCATTAAGTAATAGTCTTTTAACTTAGTTTCTTATTGATGAAGTAACCTAAAATTGGTGATGGAGAAGAAGAAAATACTAAAATTGTTTACATCTATTATACCAGAATACAATATGAATATGGTGAATAAATATACCATCGAGACTCATTAGATAATTTGAATTATTTCAAATGTATATAGAATATGTGTCATTAAATAACAGTCTTTTAACTTAGTTTTCTTGGTGATGAAGTAACCTAAAATTTTGTGATGGAGAAGAAGAAAAATATTGAAATTGTTTACATCTATTATACAATAATACAATATGAATATGATGAATAAATATACTATTGGGCCTCATTATATAATTTGAATTATTACCAATGTATATGGAATATGTGCCCCTAATTAATAGTCTTTCAATTTAGTTTCTTAGTGATGAAGTAACTTAAAATTTGGTGATGGAGAAGAAGAAAAACATTGAAATCATTTACATCTATTATATCTTAATACAATATGAATATGGTGAATAAATATACTATCGAGACTCATTATATGATTTGAATTATTTCCAATGTATATGGAATATGTTTTATCAATTAATAGTCTTTTACCTAAGTTTCTTAGTTATCAAGTAACCTAAAATTTGGTGATTGGGAAGAAGAAAATACTGAAACTGTTTACATCTATTATACCACATTAAATAAGAATATGGTGAATAAATATACTATCGGGCCTTATTATATAATTTGAGTTATTACCAATGTATATTGAATATATGTCATTAATTAATAGTCTTTTAACTTAGTTTCTTGGTGAAGAAGTAACCTAAAATTTGGTGATGGAGAAGATGAAAAATACTGAAATTATTTACATCTATTATACCATAACACAATATGAATATGGTGAATAAATATACTATCGAACCTCATTATATAATTTGAATTATTACCAATGCATATGGAATATGTGTCATTAATTAATAGTCTTTTAACTTAGTTTCTTGGTGAAGAAGTAACCTAAAATTTGGTGATGAAAAAGAAGAAAAATATTGAAATTGTTTACATCTAATATACCATAATACAATATAAATATGGTGAATAAACATATTATCGAAACTCATTATATAAATTGAATTATTTTTAATGTATATGAAATATGTGTCATCAATTAATAGTCTTTTAACTTAGTTTCTTAGTGATGAAGTAACCTAAAATTTGGTGATGGAGAAGACTAAAAATATTGAAATTGTTTACATCTATTATACCATAATACAATATGAATATGGTGAATAAACATACTATCGAGACTCATTATATAATTTGAATTATTTCCAATATATATGGAATATGTGTCATTAATTAATAGTTTTTTTACTTAGTTTCTTAGTGGTGAAGTAACCTAAAATTTGGTGATGGAGAAGAAGAAAAATACTGAAATTGTTTACATCTATTATACCATAATACAATATGAATATGGTTAATAAATATACTATCGAGACTCATTATATAATTTGAATTATTTCAAATGTATATGGAATAGGTGTCATTAAGTAATAGTCTTTTAACTTAGTTTCTTATTGATGAAGTAACCTAAAATTTGGTGATGAAAAAGAAGAAAATTTGAAATTGTTTACATCTATTATACCATAATACAATATGAATATGGTGAATAAATACACTATCAGGCCTCATTAGATAATTTGAATTATTTCAAATGTATATAGAATATGTGTCATTAAATAACAGTCTTTTAACTTAGTTTTCTTGGTGATGAAGTAACCTAAAATTTTGTGATGGAGAAGAAGAAAAATATTGAAATTGTTTACATCTATTATACAATAATACAATATGAATATGGTGAATAAATATACTATTGGGCCTCATTATATAATTTGAATTATTACCAATGTATATGGAATATGTGCCCCTAATTAATAGTCTTTCAATTTAGTTTCTTAGTGATGAAGTATCTTAAAATTTGGTGATGGAGAAGAAGAAAAACATTGAAATCATTTACATCTATTATATCTTAATACAATATGAATATGGTGAATAAATATACTATCGAGACTCATTATATGATTTGAATTATTTCCAATGTATATGGAATATGTTTTATCAATTAATAGTCTTTTACCTAAGTTTCTTAGTGATCAAGTAACCTAAAATTTGGTGATTGGGAAGAAGAAAATACTGAAACTGTTTACATCTATTATACCACATTAAATAAGAATATGGTGAATAAATATACTATCGGGCCTTATTATATAATTTGAGTTATTACCAATGTATATTGAATATATGTCATTAATTAATAGTCTTTTAACTTAGTTTCTTAGTGATGAAGTAACCTAAAATTTGGTGATGGAGAAGATGAAAAATACTGAAATTATTTACATCTATTATACCATAACACAATATGAATATGGTGAATAAATATACTATCGAACCTCATTATATAATTTGAATTATTACCAATGCATATGGAATATGTGTCATTAATTAATAGTCTTTTAACTTAGTTTCTTGGTGAAGAAGTAACCTAAAATTTGGTGATGAAAAAGAAGAAAAATATTGAAATTGTTTACATCTAATATACCATAATACAATATAAATATGGTGAATAAACATATTACCGAAACTCATTATATAAATTGAATTATTTTTAGTGTATATGAAATATGTGTCATCAATTAATAGTCTTTTAACTTAGTTTCTTAGTGATGAAGTAACCTAAAATTTGGTGATGGAGAAGACTAAAAATATTGAAATTGTTTACATCTATTATACCATAATACAATATGAATATGGTGAATAAACATACTATCGAGACTCATTATATAATTTGAATTATTTCCAATATATATGGAATATGTGTCATTAATTAATAGTTTTTTTTACTTAGTTTCTTAGTGGTGAAGTAACCTAAAATTTGATGATGGAGAAGAAGAAAAATACTGAAATTGTTTACATCTATTATACCATAATACAATATGAATATGGTTAATAAATATACTATCGAGACTCATTATATAATTTGAATTATTTCAAATGTATATGGAATATGTGTCATTAAGTAATAGTCTTTTAACTTAGTTTCTTATTGATGAAGTAACCTAAAATTTGGTGATGCAAAAGAAGAAAATTTGAAATTGTTTACATCTATTATACCATAATACAATATGAATATGGTGAATAAATACACTATCAGGCCTCATTATATAATTTGAGATATTACCAATGTATATGGAATAGGTGTCATTAATTAACAGTCTATTAACTTAGTTTTCTTGGTGATGAAGTAACCTAAAATTTTGTGATGGAGAAGAAGAAAAATATTGAAATTGTTTACATCTATTATACAATAATACAATATGAATATGGTGAATAAATATACTATTGGGCCTCATTATATAATTTGAATTATTACCAATGTATATGGAATATGTGCCCCTAATTAATAGTCTTTCAATTTAGTTTCTTAGTGATGAAGTAACTTAAAATTTGGTGATGGAGAAGAAGAAAAACATTGAAATCATTTACATCTATTATATCTTAATACAATATGAATATGGTGAATAAATATACTATCGAGACTCATTATATGATTTGAATTATTTCCAATGTATATGGAATATGTTTTATCAATTAATAGTCTTTTACCTAAGTTTCTTAGTGATCAAGTAACCTAAAATTTGGTGATTGGGAAGAAGAAAATACTGAAACTGTTTACATCTATTATACCACATTAAATAAGAATATGGTGAATAAATATACTATCGGGCCTTATTATATAATTTGAGTTATTACCAATGTATATTGAATATATGTCATTAATTAATAGTCTTTTAACTTAGTTTCTTAGTGAAGAAGTAACCTAAAATTTGGTGATGGAGAAGATGAAAAATACTGAAATTATTTACATCTATTATACCATAACACAATATGAATATGGTGAATAAATATACTATCGAACCTCATTATATAATTTGAATTATTACCAATGTATATGGAATATGTGTCATTAATTAATAGTCTTTTAACTTAGTTTCTTGGTGAAGAAGTAACCTAAAATTTGGTGATGAAAAAGAAGAAAAATATTGAAATTGTTTACATCTAATATACCATAATACAATATAAATATGGTGAATAAACATATTACCGAAACTCATTATATAAATTGAATTATTTTTAATGTATATGAAATATGTGTCATCAATTAATAGTCTTTTAACTTAGTTTCTTAATGATGAAGTAACCTAAAATTTGGTGATGGAGAAGACTAAAAATATTGAAATTGTTTACATCTATTATACCATAATACAATATGAATATGGTGAATAAACATACTATCGAGACTCATTATATAATTTGAATTATTTCCAATATATATGGAATATGTGTCATTAATTAATAGTTTTTTTACTTAGTTTCTTAGTGGTGAAGTAACCTAAAATTTGGTGATGGAGAAGAAGAAAAATACTGAAATTGTTTACATCTATTATACCATAATACAATATGAATATGGTTAATAAATATACTATCGAGACTCATTATATAATTTGAATTATTTCAAATGTATATGGAATATGTGTCATTAAGTAATAGTCTTTTAACTTAGTTTCTTATTGATGAAGTAACCTAAAATTTGGTGATGCAAAAGAAGAAAATTTGAAATTGTTTACATCTATTATACCATAATACAATATGAATATGGTGAATAAATACACTATCAGGCCTCATTATATAATTTGAGATATTACCAATGTATATGGAATAGGTGTCATTAATTAACAGTCTATTAACTTAGTTTTCTTGGTGATGAAGTAACCTAAAATTTTGTGATGGAGAAGAAGAAAAATATTGAAATTGTTTACATCTATTATACAATAATACAATATGAATATGGTGAATAAATATACTATTGGGCCTCATTATATAATTTGAATTATTACCAATGTATATGGAATATGTGCCCCTAATTAATAGTCTTTCAATTTAGTTTCTTAGTGATGAAGTAACTTAAAATTTGGTGATGGAGAAGAAGAAAAACATTGAAATCATTTACATCTATTATATCTTAATACAATATGAATATGGTGAATAAATATACTATCGAGACTCATTATATGATTTGAATTATTTCCAATGTATATGGAATATGTTTTATCAATTAATAGTCTTTTACCTAAGTTTCTTAGTGATCAAGTAACCTAAAATTTGGTGATTGGGAAGAAGAAAATACTGAAACTGTTTACATCTATTATACCACATTAAATAAGAATATGGTGAATAAATATCTATCGGGCCTTATTATATAATTTGAGTTATTACCAATGTATATTGAATATATGTCATTAATTAATAGTCTTTTAACTTAGTTTCTTGGTGAAGAAGTAACCTAAAATTTGGTGATGGAGAAGATGAAAAATACTGAAATTATTTACATCTATTATACCATAACACAATATGAATATGGTGAATAAATATACTATCGAACCTCATTATATAATTTGAATTATTACCAATGTATATGGAATATGTGTCATTAATTAATAGTCTTTTAACTTAGTTTCTTGGTGAAGAAGTAACCTAAAATTTGGTGATGAAAAAGAAGAAAAATATTGAAATTGTTTACATCTAATATACCATAATACAATATAAATATGGTGAATAAACATATTACCGAAACTCATTATATAAATTGAATTATTTTTAATGTATATGAAATATGTGTCATCAATTAATAGTCTTTTAACTTAGTTTCTTAGTGATGAAGTAACCTAAAATTTGGTGATGGAGAAGACTAAAAATATTGAAATTGTTTACATCTATTATACCATAATACAATATGAATATGGTGAATAAACATACTATCGAGACTCATTATATAATTTGAATTATTTCCAATATATATGGAATATGTGTCATTAATTAATAGTTTTTTTACTTAGTTTCTTAGTGGTGAAGTAACCTAAAATTTGGTGATGGAGAAGAAGAAAAATACTGAAATTGTTTACATCTATTATACCATAATACAATATGAATATGGTTAATAAATATACTATCGAGACTCATTATATAATTTGAATTATTTCAAATGTATATGGAATATGTGTCATTAAGTAATAGTCTTTTAACTTAGTTTCTTATTGATGAAGTAACCTAAAATTTGGTGATGCAAAAGAAGAAAATTTGAAATTGTTTACATCTATTATACCATAATACAATATGAATATGGTGAATAAATACACTATCAGGCCTCATTATATAATTTGAGATATTACCAATGTATATGGAATAGGTGTCATTAATTAACAGTCTATTAACTTAGTTTTCTTGGTGATGAAGTAACCTAAAATTTTGTGATGGAGAAGAAGAAAAATATTGAAATTGTTTACATCTATTATACAATAATACAATATGAATATGGTGAATAAATATACTATTGGGCCTCATTATATAATTTGAATTATTACCAATGTATATGGAATATGTGCCCCTAATTAATAGTCTTTCAATTTAGTTTCTTAGTGATGAAATAACTTAAAATTTGGTGATGGAGAAGAAGAAAAACATTGAAATCATTTACATCTATTATATCTTAATACAATATGAATATGGTGAATAAATATACTATCGAGACTCATTATATGATTTGAATTATTTCCAATGTATATGGAATATGTTTTATCAATTAATAGTCTTTTACCTAAGTTTCTTAGTGATCAAGTAACCTAAAATTTGGTGATTGGGAAGAAGAAAATACTGAAACTGTTTACATCTATTATACCACATTAAATAAGAATATGGTGAATAAATATACTATCGGGCCTTATTATATAATTTGAGTTATTACCAATGTATATTGAATATATGTCATTAATTAATAGTCTTTTAACTTAGTTTCTTGGTGAAGAAGTAACCTAAAATTTGGTGATGGAGAAGATGACAAATACTGAAATTATTTACATCTATTATACCATAACACAATATGAATATGGTGAATAAATATACTATCGAACCTCATTATATAATTTGAATTATTACCAATGTATATGGAATATGTGTCATTAATTAATAGTCTTTTAACTTAGTTTCTTGGTGAAGAAGTAACCTAAAATTTGGTGATGAAAAAGAAGAAAAATATTGAAATTGTTTACATCTAATATACCATAATACAATATAAATATGGTGAATAAACATATTATCGAAACTCATTATATAAATTGAATTATTTTTAATGTATATGAAATATGTGTCATCAATTAATAGTCTTTTAACTTAGTTTCTTAGTGATGAAGTAACCTAAAATTTGGTGATGGAGAAGACTAAAAATATTGAAATTGTTTACATCTATTATACCATAATACAATATGAATATGGTGAATGAACATACTATCGAGACTCATTATATAATTTGAATTATTTCCAATATATATGGAATATGTGTCATTAATTAATAGTTTTTTTACTTAGTTTCTTAGTGGTGAAGTAACCTAAAATTTGGTGATGGAGAAGAAGAAAAATACTGAAATTGTTTACATCTATTATACCATATTACAATATGAATATGGTTAATAAATATACTATCGAGACTCATTATATAATTTGAATTATTTCAAATGTATATGGAATATGTGTCATTAAGTAATAGTCTTTTAACTTAGTTTCTTATTGATGAAGTAACCTAAAATTTGGTGATGCAAAAGAAGAAAATTTGAAATTGTTTACATCTATTATACCATAATACAATATGAATATGGTGAATAAATACACTATCAGGCCTCATTATATAATTTGAGATATTACCAATGTATATGGAATAGGTGTCATTAATTAATAGTCTATTAACTTAGTTTTCTTGGTGATGAAGTAACCTAAAATTTTGTGATGGAGAAGAAGAAAAATATTGAAATTGTTTACATCTATTATACAATAATACAATATGAATATGGTGAATAAATATACTATCGGGCCTCATTATATAATTTGAATTATTACCAATGTATATGGAATATGTGCCCCTAATTAATAGTCTTTCAATTTAGTTTCTTAGTGATGAAGTAACTTAAAATTTGGTGATGGAGAAGAAGAAAAACATTGAAATCATTTACATCTATTATATCTTAATACAATATGAATATGGTGAATAAATATACTATCGAGACTCATTATATGATTTGAATTATTTCCAATGTATATGGAATATGTTTTATCAATTAATAGTCTTTTACCTAAGTTTCTTAGTGATCAAGTAACCTAAAATTTGGTGATTGGGAAGAAGAAAATACTGAAACTGTTTACATCTATTATACCACATTAAATAAGAATATGGTTAATAAATATACTATCGGGCCTTATTATATAATTTGAGTTATTACCAATGTATATTGAATATATGTCATTAATTAATAGTCTTTTAACTTAGTTTCTTGGTGAAGAAGTAACCTAAAATTTGGTGATGGAGAAGATGAAAAATACTGAAATTATTTACATCTATTATACCATAACACAATATGAATATGGTGAATAAATATACTATCGAACCTCATTATATAATTTGAATTATTACCAATGTATATGGAATATGTGTCATTAATTAATAGTCTTTTAACTTAGTTTCTTGGTGAAGAAGTAACCTAAAATTTGGTGATGAAAAAGAAGAAAAATATTGAAATTGTTTACATCTAATATACCATAATACAATATAAATATGGTGAATAAACATATTATCAAGACTCATTATATAATTTGAATTATTTCCAATTTATATGGAATATGTGTCATTAATTAATATTTTTTTTACTTAGTTTCTTAGTGATGAAGTAACCTAAAATTTGGTGATGGAGAAGAAGAAAAATACTGAAATTGTTTATATCTATTATACCATAATACAATATGAATATGGTGAATAAACATACTATCGAGCCTCATTATATAATTTAAATTATTACCAATGTATATGAAATATGTGTCATTAATTAATAGTCTTTTTACTTAGTTTCTTGGTGAAGACGTAACCTAAAATTTGGTGATGGAGAAGAAGAAAAATAATGAAATTGTTTACATCTATTATACCATAATACAATATGAATATGGTGAATAAGTATACTATCGAGACTAATTATATAATTTGAATTATTACCAATGTATATGGAATATATTCCCCTAATTAATAGTCTTTATATTTAGTTTCTTGGTGATGAAGTAACCTAAAATTTGGTGATGAATGAGAAGAAAAATATTGAAATTGTTTACATCTATTATACCATAATATAATATGAAAATGGTGAATAAATATACTATCGAGACTCATTATATAATTTGAATTATTTCCAATGTATATAGAATATGTGTCATCAATTAATAGACTTTTAACTTAGTTTCTTAGTGATGAAGTAACCTAAAATTTGGCGATGGAGAAGAAGAAAATAATGAAATTGTTTACATCTATTATACCATAATACAATAAGAATATGGTGGATAAATATACTATTGAGATTCATTATATAATTTGAATTATAAACAATGTATACTAAATATGTGTCATTAATTAATAGTCTTTAAATTTAGTTTCTTGGTGAAGAAGTAACCTAAAATTTGGTGATGGAGAAGAAGGAAAGTATTGAAATTTTTTTACATCTATTATACCATAATAAAATATGAATATGGTGAATAAATATACTATCGGACCTCATTATTTAATTTGAATTATAACCAATGTATAAGAAATATGTGTCATTAATTAATAGTCTTTTACCTTAGTTTCTTGGCGAAGAAGTAACCTAAAATTTGGTGATGGAAAAGAAGAAAAATACTGAAATTCTTTATATCTATTGTACCATAATAAAATATGAATATGGTGAATAAATATACTCTCGAGCATCATTATATAATTTGAATTATTACCAATGTATATGGAATATGTGCCCCTAATTAATAGTCTTTTAATTAAGTTTCTTGGTGATGAAGTAACCTAAAATTTGGTGATGGAGAAGAAGAAAAACATTGAAATTGTTTACATCTATTATACCTTAATACAATATTAATATGGTGAATAAATATACTATCGAGACTCATTATATAATTGGAGTTATTACCAATGTATGTTGAATATGTGTCATTAATTAACAGTCTTTTAACTTAGTTTCTTGGTGAAGAAGTAACCTAAAATTTGGTGATGGAAAAGAAGAAAAATACTGAAATTGTTTATATCTATTATACCATAATAAAATATGAATATGGTTAATAAATATACTCTCGATTCTCATTTTATAATTTGAATTATTACCAATGTATATGGAATATGTGCCCTTAATTAATAGTCTTTTAATTAAGTTTCTTGGTGATGAAGTAACCTAAAATTTGGTGATGGATGTGACACCCCAAATTAATTCAAGTGTTAAATAATTAGGAATTTAATTTTTAAATTAATTAAAGGCTTAATTAATAATACTTTGGATTAAATGGATGAATTAATTATGGAATTAAAGGGGAAGACCGGGGGGTGTAAGGTTGAATTAGAGGTGTGTGAAGTAAAAAGCTCTACTAAATAATAACTAATTTATTACTATTATTTGGAAAATAATAAAAGGAATATAAAAAGAAGGATAAAAAGGAAAAGAAAAAGAATGTTATTTGGAAAAGTCATTATACGTGAAATTGGAGAAGAGAAGAGAAGAGAGGAAAAAGCCAAACGCCGTGAATTCGAAGGATCATCGCGAGGTAAGGGGTGATTTCATTCAGTTAATATGCCTTATAGGTTTTGGAATCGATAGGATTGATTAAGCCTGTTAAGAATCCCAATTTAGGATTGTTAGGTTTATGAAATTCAAACCCCAATTCCATGAATTTTTATGTTTTGATTCAATTTGATATTATGAGGAAATTGTATGATGTTATGGTGTGTTACAATCTCATTGGAATCATGCATTATAACTTAATTTGACATTGCTGTGAGTTGGATTCGAATGGGTATGAATTGGATGGGATTGGAGTAGTAAAATGCTGTCAAAAGTGCAGAATTTGACTCTGCAGGTCGTGGGAACCGGTTCCCAGTGGGGAGGAACCGGGTTCCACTGTGCGAATTTATAAAAACTGACAAAAATGCACGTAGGAACCGGTTCCTGTATAGGTAGGAACCGGGTTCCCATACATTTTCCAGAAACGTGATTTTTGAATTTCGCAGGAACCGGTTCCTGCATATGTAGGAACCGGGTTCTGCTGTAACTTTTTGAAAAATATTAAACTTTGAAAATTCATAAATTTCAAACCGTAAGTCCGTTTTGAGTGCCATTTTGGACGTTATTTATTAAATTTAATGCTTTATTTTATAAAATGAAAAGATTTCCTAAAACCTGAAATTATTTTGAAAATGAGTCAAATCCCAGAATAAGTGATTATTGGCTAACGCACATGGGTGTGTATGTAGCAGTGAACCTGTGATGGATGGATGTATTAGTATTGTGTGAATGAAAGGCATGTTTATGTTGCTAATGATAGTGTGCATGATCGTTGAGATATCATGTTTTTGGTTTTGGTTCAGTTATGATAAATTGATGTATTTCATAGACTGATTTGATGTTGCATGCTAGTGATGTGCGTGCATATGCATTGTTTTGGTGAAGTCAATTCCCATTGTATGGAATTTGACTTGTATTGCCGTTAACCGATACCCGGGTGATGATGGGTGGTTAGGCTGGATTCGTGTCCGGGTGTTTATGGACGAATCGATGGTTGCTGTATCCGGTTGATGATGGATCAGTGTTGGGTGACTTGGTCACGTGTTGGTACCACATGCATTGTGTCTGCATTTGTGTTTGCATGGAATTGTAACATGTTAGGATGTCTTCCAGTGTTACAATTCTTTGGCTGATTATTGATTTGTGCATAATGACTTGTATGATTGGAACTGCGTGTTGAATCTGAATTTATGCTAAAATGGGTGAAATAATATGCTTGTGATATAATGTTGATTGAGAAGCTTATAATGCATGTTAATTATGAGAAATCTCACCCTTACTTTAACAATTTCAGATTAAAGTTAGCAGCTCAGGAGTTGGTGAGGATGGCTCTAGAGCTATGTTACTTTAAGTCTGTGTGTCAGTGTCGTGCTCTGATAGGTTGTAACACTGGGGAACGTTTAGTTGAGGAATTAGTTATTATTCAATTATTTCTTTGAATTTCATTGGGAATAATTATGTTTTGGTTTATTCCGTTTTGGTTATGGTATTTTTCCGCTGTGTAAGACATTATTTGAATAATGACCCTCAGTGTAGCATGACTACTGTTTTATTGGAAGTTTTATTTATTTCATAATTGTGACATCCCTTGTTCCGTGTTAACTCTGATGGAATATGTCTTTAATCATTGATATAATTAATATTATTCGGGGTATTTTAGAAGGGGTGTTACAATGGAGAAGAAGAAAAAAATTGAAATTGTTTACATCTATTATACCATAATACAATATGAATATGGTGAATAAATATACTATCCGGACTCATTGTATAATTTGAATTATAACCAATGTATATGAAATATGTTCCATTAATTAATAGTATTTTAACTTAGTTTCTTGGTGAAGAAGTAATCTAAAATTTGCTGATGGAGAAGAAGAAAATACTGAAATTATTTACATCTATTATACCATAATACAATATGAATATGGTGAATAAATATACTATCGAGCCTCATTATATAATTTGAATTATTACAAATGTATATGGAATATGTGCCCCTAATTAATAGTCTTTTAATTTAGTTTCTTGGTGAAGAAGTAACCTAAAATTTGGTGATAGAGAAGAAGAAAATACTGAAATTGTTTACATCTATTATACCATAATACAATATGAATATGGTGAATAAATATACTATTGAGACTCATTAGATAATTTGAATTATTTCAAATGTATATGGAATAAGTATCATTAAGTAATAGTATTTTAATTTAGTTTCTTAGTGATGAAGTACCCTAAAATTTGGTGATGGAGAAGAAGAAAAATATTGAAATTATTTACATCTATTATAACATAATACAATATGAATATGGTGAACAAATATATTATCGGGACTCATTATATAATTTGAGTTATTACCAATGTATATGGAATATGTGTCATTAATTAATAGTCTTTTAACTTAGTTTCTTGGTGAAGAAGTAACCTAAAATTTGGTGATGGAGAAGAAGGAAAATACTGAAATTGTTTACATCTATTATACCATAATACAATATAAATATGGTGGATAAATATACCATTGAGATTCATTATATATTTTGAATTATTAAAAATGTATACTATATATGTGTCATTATTTAGTAGTCTTTTAATTTAGTTTCTTGGTGAAGAAGTAACCTAAAATTTGGTGATGAAAAAGAAGAAAAAAATTGAAATTGTTTACATCTATTATACCACAATACAATATGAATATGGTGAATAAATATATTATCGGCCTCATTATATAATTTGAATTATAACCAATGTATATGAAATATATGTCATTTATTAATAGTCTTTTAACTTAGTTTCTTGTTGAAGAAGTAACCTAAAATTTGCTGATGGAGAAGAAGAAAATACCGAAATTGTTTACATCTATTATACCATAATACAATATGAATATGGTGAATAAATATACTATCGAGACTCATTAGATAATTTTAATTATTTCTAATGTATATGAAATATGTGTCATTAAGTAATAGTCTTTTAACATAGTTTCTTAGTGATGAAGTAACCTAAAATTTGGTGATGAAGAAGAAGAAAAATACTGAAATTGTTTACATCTATTACAACAAAATACAATATGAATATGGTGAATAAATATACTATCGGGCCTCATTATATAATTGGAATTATTACAAATGTATATGGAATATGTGCCCCTAATTAATAGTCTTTTAATTTAGTTTCTTGGTGAAGAAGTAACCTAAAATTTGGTGACGGAGAAGAAGAAAATACTGAAATTGTTTACATATATTATACCATAATACAATATGAATATGGTGAATAAATATATTATCGAGACTCATTAGATAATTTGAATTGTTTCAAATATATATATGGAATATGTGTCATTAAGTAATAGTCTTTTAATTTAGTTTCTTAGTGATGAAGTGACCTAAAATTTCGTGATGGAGAAGAAGAAAAATATTGAAATTATATACATCTATTATAACATAATACAATATGAATATGGTGAATAAATATATTATCGGGCCTCATTATATAATTTTAGTTATTACCAATGTATATGGAATATTTGTCATTAATTAATAGTCTTTTAACTTAGTTTCTTAGTGAAGAAGTAACCTAAAACTTGGTGATGGAGAAGAAGAAAAATATTGAAATTGTTTATATCTATTATACCATAATACAATATGAATATGGTGAATAAATATACTATCAAGCCTCATTATATAATTTAAATTATTACAAATGTATATGAAATATGTGTCATTAATTAATAGTCTTTTAACTTAGTTTCTTGGTGAAGACGTAACCTAAAATTTGTAGATGGAGAAGAAGAAAAATAATGAAATTGTTTACATCTATTATACCATAATACAATATGAATATGGTGAATAAATATACTATCGAGACTCATTATATAATTTGAATTATTACCAATGTATATGGAATATGTGCCCCTAATTAATAGTCTTTATATTTAGTTTCTTGGTGATGAAGTAACCTAAAATTTGGTGATGAAAAAGAAGAAAAATATTGAAATTGTTTACATCTATTATACCATAATATAATATGAATATGGTGAATAAACATAATATCGAGACTCATTATATAATTTGAATTATTTCCAATGTATATAGAATATGTGTCATCAATTAATAGTCTTTTAACTTAGTTTCTTAGTGATGAAGTAACCTAAAATTTGGCGATGGAGAAGAAGAAAATAGTGAAATTGTTTACATCTATTATACCATAATACAATAAGAATATGCTGGATAAATATACTATTGAGATTCATTATATAATATGAATTATAAACAATGTATACTAAATATGCGTCATTAATTAATAGTCTTTAAACTTAGTTTCTTGGTGAAGAAGTAACCTAAAATTTGGTGATGGAGAAGAAGGAAAGTATTGAATTTTTTTTACATCTATTATACCATAATACAATATGAATATGGTGAATAAATATACTATCGGGCCTCATTATTTAATTTGAATTATAACCAATGTATAAGAAATATGTGTCATTAATTAATAGTCTTTTACCTTAGTTTCTTGGCGAAGAAGTAACTTAAAATTTGGTGATGGAAAAGAAGAAAAATACTGAAATTCTTTATATCTATTATACCATAATAAAATATGAATATGGTGAATAAATATACTCTCGAGCATCATTATGTAATTTGAATTATTACCAATGTATATGGAATATGTGCCCCTAATTAATAGTCTTTTAATTAAGTTTCTTGGTGATGAAGTAACCTAAAATTTGGTGATGGAGAAGAAGAAAAACATTGAAATTGTTTACATCTATTATACCTTAATACAATATGAATATGGTGAATAAATATACTATCTATACTCATTATATAATTGGAATTATTACCAATGTATGTTGAATATGTGTCATTAATTAACAGTCTTTTAACTTAGTTTCTTGGTGAAGAAGTAACCTAAAATTTGGTGATGGAAAAGAAGAAAAATACTGAAATTGTTTATATCTATTATACCATAATAAAATATGAATATGATGAATAAATATACTCTCGAGCCTCATTATATAATTTGAATTATTACCAATGTATATGGAATATGTGCCCCTAATTAATAGTCTTTTAATTAAGTTTCTTGGTGATGAAGTAACCTAAAATTTGGTGATGGAGAAGAAGAAAAACATTGAAATTGTTTACATCTATTATACCTTAATACAATATGAATATGGTGAATAAATATACTATCGAGACTCATTATATAATTTGAAATATTTCCAATGTATATGGAATATGTGTCATTAATTATTAGTCTTTTAACTTAGTTTCTTAGTGATGAAGTAACCTAAAATTTGGTGATGGAGAAGAAGAAAATATTGAAATTGTTTAAATCTATTATACCATAATACAATATGAATATGGTGAATAAATATATTATCGAGACTCATTATATAATTTGAATTATTAGCAATGTATATGAAATATGTGTCATTAATTAATAGACTTTTAACTTATTTTCTTGGGGAAGAAGTAACCTAAAATTTGGTGATGAATAAGAAGAAAAATATTGAAATTTTGTACATCTATTATACCATAATATAATATGAATATGGTGAATAAATATACTATCGGGACTCATTATATAATTTGAATTATTACCAATTTATATGGAATATGTGTCATCAATTAATAGTCTTTTAAATTAGTTTCTTAGTGATGAAGTAACCTAAAATTTGTTGATGGAGAAGAAGAAAATACTGAAATTGCTTATATCTATTATACCACAATACAATATGAATATGGTGAATAAATATACTATCGAGACTCATTATATACTTTTAATTATTTCTAATGTATATGGAATATGTGTCATTAATTAATAGTATTTTAACTTAGTTTCTTGGTGAAGAATTAACCTAAAATTTGGTGATGGAGAAGAAGGAAAATACTGAAATTGTTTACATCTATTATACCATAATACAATATAAATATGGTGGATAAATATACTATTAAGATTCATTATATATTTTGAATTATTAAAAATGTATGCTATATATGTGTCTTTAATTAGTAGTCTTTTAATTTAGATTCCTGGTGAAGAAGTAACCTAAAATTTGGTGATGAAAAAGAAGAAAAAAATTGAAATTGTTTACATCTATTATACCATAATACAATATGAATATGGTGAATAAATATACTATCGAGCCTCATTATATAATTTGAATTATAACCAATGTATATAAAATATGTGTAATTAATTAATAGTCTTTTAACTTAGTTTCTTGTTGAAGAAGTAACCTAAAATTTGCTGATGGAGAAGAAGAAAATACCGAAATTGTTTACATCTATTATACCATAATACAATCTGAATATAGTGAATAAATATACTATCGAGACTCATTAGATAATTTGAATTATTTCAAATGTATATGGAATATGTGTCATTAAGTAATAGTCTTTTAATTTCGTTTCTTAGTGATGAAGTAACCTAAAATTTGGTGATGAAGAAGAAGAAAAATACTAAAATTGTTTACATCTATTACAACATAATACAATATGAATATGGTGAATAAATATACTATCGAGCCTCATTATATAATTGGAATTATTACAAATTTATATGGTATATGTGCCCCTAATTAATAGACTTTTAATTTAGTTTCTTGGTGAAGAAGTAACCTAAAATTTGGTGATGGAGAAGAAGAAAATACTGAAACTGTTTACATCTATTATACCATAATACAATATAAATATGGTGAATAAAAATATTATCGAGACTCATTAGATAATTTGAATTATTTCAAATATATATGGAATATGTGTCATTAATTAATAGTGTTTTAATTTAGTTTCTTAGTGATGAAGTAACCTACAATTTGGTGATGGAGAAGAAGAAAAATATTGACATTATTTACATCTATGATAACATAATACAATATGAATATAGTGAATAAATATATTACCGGGGCTCATTATATAATTTTAGTTATTACAAATGTATATGGAATATGTGTCATTAATTAATAGTCTTTTAACTTAGTTTCTTAGTGAAGAAGTAACCTAAAACTTGGTGATGGAGAAGAAGAAAAATACTGAAATTGTTTATATCTATTATACCATAATACAATATGAATATGGTGAATAAATATACTATCGAGCCTCATTATATAATTTAAATTATTACCAATGTATATTAAATATGTGTCATTAATAAAAGTCTTTTAACTTAGTTTCTTGGTGAAGACGTAACCTAAAATTTGGTGATGGAGAAGAAGAAAAATAATGAAATTATTTACATCTATTATACCATAATACAATATGAATATGGTGAATAAATATACTATCGAGACTCATTATATAATTTGAATTATTACCAATGTATATGGAATATGTGTCCCTAATTAATAGTCTTTATATTTAGTTTCTTGGTGATGAAGTAACCTAAAAATTTGGTTATGAAAAAGAAGAAAAATATTGAAATTGTTTACATCTATTATACCATAATATAATGTGAATATGGTGAATAAATATACTATCGAGACTCATTATATAATTTGAATTATTTCCAATGTATATAGAATATGTGTCGTCAATTAATAGTCTTTTAACTTAGTTTCTTAGTGATGAAGTAACCTAAAATTTGGCGATGGAGAAGAAGAAAATAGTGAAATTGTTTACATCTATTATACCATAATACAATAAGAATATGGTGGATAAATATACTATTGACATTCATTATATAATTTGAATTATAAACAAAGTATACTAAATATGTGTCATTAATTAATAGTCTTTAAACTTAGTTTCTTGGCGAAGAAGTAACCTAAAATTTGGTGATGGAGAAGAAGGAAAGTATTGAAATTTTTTATATCTATTATACCATAATAAATTATGAATATGGTGAATAAATATACTATCGAGCCTCATTATATAATTTGAATTATTACCAATGTATATGGAATATGTGCCCCTAATTAATAGTCTTTTAATTAAGTTTCTTGGTGATGAAGTAACCTAAAATTTGGTGATGGAGAAGAAGAAAAACATTGAAATTGTTTACATCTATTATACCTTAATACAATATGAATATGGTGAATAAATATACTATCGAGACTCATTATATAATTTGAAATATTTCCAATGTATATGGAATATGTGTCATTAATTTATAGTCTTTTAACTTAGTTTCTTAGTGATGAAGTAACCTAAAATTTGGTGATGGAGAAGAAGAAAATATTGAAATTGTTTAAATCTATTATATCATAATACAATATGAATATGGTGAATAAATATACTATCGAGACTCATTATATAATTTGAATTATTAGCAATGTATATGAAATTTGTGTCATTAATTAATAGTCTTTTAACTTATTTTCTTGGGGAAGAAGTAACCTAAAATTTGGTGATGAATAAGAAGAAAAATATTGAAATTTTTTACATCTATTATACCATAATATAATTTGAATATGGTGAATAAATATACTATCGAGACTCATTATATAATTTTAATTATTACCAATGTATATGGAATATGTGGCATCAATTAATAGTCTTTTAACTTAGTTTCTTAGTGATGAAGTAACCTAAAATTTGTTGATGGAGAAGAAGAAAATACTGAAATTGCTTATATCTATTATACCACAATACAATATGAATATGGTGAATAAATATACTATCGAGACTCATTATATAATTTTAATTATTTCTAATGTATATGGAATATGTGTCATTAATTAATAGTATTTTAACTTAGTTTCTTGGTGAAGAAGTAACCTAAAATTTGGTGATGGAGAAGAAGGAAAATACTGAAATTGTTTACATCTATTATACCATAATACAATATAAATATGGTGGATAAATATACTATTGAGATTCATTATATATTTTGAATTATTAAAAATGTATACTATATATGTGTCTTTAATTAGTAGTCTTTTAATTTAGATTCCTGGTGAAGAAGTAACCTAAAATTTGGTGATGAAAAAGAAGAAAAAAATTGAAATTGTTTACATCTATTATACCATAATACAATATGAATATGGTGAATAAATATACTATCGGGCCTCATTATATAATTTGAATTATAACCAATGTATATGAAATATGTGTAATTAATTAATAGTCTTTTAACTTAGTTTCTTGTTGAAGAAATAACCTAAAATTTGCTGATGGAGAAGAAGAAAATACCGAAATTGTTTACATCTATTATACCATAATACAATATGAATATAGTGAATAAATATACTATCGAGACTCATTAGATAATTTGAATTATTTCAAATGTATATGAAATATGTGTCATTAAGTAATAGTCTTTTAACTTAGTTTCTTAGTGATGAAGTAACCTAAAATTTGTTGATGAAGAAGAAGAAAAATACTGAAATTGTTTACATCTATTACAACATAATACAATATGAATATGGTGAATAAATATACTATCGAGCCTCATTATATAATTGGAATTATTACAAATGTATATGGTATATGTTCCCCTAATTAATAGTCTTTTAATTTAGTTTCTTGGTGAAGAAGTAACCTAAAATTTTGTGATGGAAAAGAAGAAAATACTTAAATTGTTTACATCTTTTATACCATAATACAATATAAATATGGTGAATAAAAATATTATCGAGACTCATTAGATAATTTGAATTATTTCAAATATCTATGGAATATGTGTCATTAATTAATAGTCTTTTAATTTAGTTTCTTAGTGATGAAGTAACCTAAAATTTGGTGATGGAGAAGAAGAAAAATATTGAAATTATTTACATCTATGATAACATAATACAATATGAATATGGTGAATAAATATATTATCGGGCCTCATTATATAATTTTAGTTAATACCAATGTATATGGAATATGTGTCATTAATTAATAGTCTTGTAACTTTGTTTCTTAGTGAAGAAGTAACCTAAAACTTGGTGATAGAGAAGAAGAAAAATACTGAAATTGTTTATATCTATTATACCATAATACAATATGAATATGGTGAATAAATATACTATCGAGCCTCATTATATAATTTAAATTATTACCAATGTATATGAAATATGTGTCATTAATTAATAGTCTTTTAACTGAGTTTCTTGGTGAAGACGTAACCTAAAATTTGGTAATGGAGAAGAAGAAAAATAATAAAATTGTTTACATCTATTATACCATAATACAATATGAATATGGTGAATAAATATACTATCGAGACTCATTATATAATTTGAATTATTACCAATGTATATGGAATATGTGCCCCTAATTAATAGTCTTTATATTTAGTTTCTTAGTGATGAAGTAACCTAAAATTTGGTGATGAAAAAGAAGAAAAATATTGAAATTGTTTACATCTATTATACCATAATATAATATGAATATGGTGAATAAATATACTATCGAGACTCATTATATAATTTGAATTATTTCCAATGTATATAGAATATGTGTCATCAGTTAATAGTCTTTTAACTTAGCTTCTTAGTGATGAAGTAACCTAAAATTTGGCGATGGAGAAGAAGAAAATAGTGAAATTGTTTACATCTATTATACCATAATACAATAAGAATATGGTGGATAAATATACTATTGAGATTCATTATATAATTTTAATTATAAACAATGTATACTAAATATGTGTCATTAATTAATAGTCTTTAAACTTAGTTTCTTGGTGAAGAAGTAACCTAAAATTTGGTGATGGAGAAGAAGGAAAGTATTGAAATTTTTTTACATCTATTAAACCATAATACAATATAAATATGGTGAATAAATATACTATCAGACCTCATTATTTAATTTGAATTATAACCAATGTATAAGAAATATGTGTCATTAGATAATAGTCTTTTACCTTAGTTTCTTGGCGAAAAAGTAACCTAAAATTTGGTGATGGAAAAGAAGAAAAATACTGAAATTCTTTTTATCTATTATACCATAATAAAATATGAATATGGTGAATAAATATACTCTCGAGCGTCATTATATAATTTGAATTATTACCAATGTATATGGAATATGTGCCCCTAATTAATAGTCTTTTGATTAAGTTTCTTGGTGATGAAGTAACCTAAAATTTGGTGATGGAGAAGAAGAAAAACATTGAAATTGTTTACATCTATTATACCTTAATACAATATGAATATGGTGAATAAATACACTATCGAGACTCATTATATAATTGGAGTTATTACCAATGTATGTTGAATATGTGTCATTAATTAACAGTCTTTTAACTTAGTTTCTTGGTGAAGAAGTAACCTAAAATTTGGTGATGGAAAAGAAGAAAAATACTGAAATTGTTTATATCTATTATACCATAATAAATTATGAATATGGTGAATAAATATACTCTCGAGCCTCATTATATAATTTGAATTATTACCAATGTATATGGAATATGTGCCCCTAATTAATAGTCTTTTAATTAAGTTTCTTGGTGATGAAGTAACCTAAAATTTGGTGATAGAGAAGAAGAAAAACATTGAAATTGTTTACATCTATTATACCTTAATACAATATGAATATGGTGAATAAATATACTATCGAGACTCATTATATAATTTGAATTATTAGCAATGTATATGAAATATGTGTCATTAATTAATAGTCTTTTAACTTATTTTCTTGGGAAAAAAGTAACCTAAAATTTGGTGATGAATAAGAAGAAAAATATTGAAATTTTTTACATCTATTATACCATAATATAATATGAATATGGTGAATAAATATACTATCGAGACTCATTATATAATTTGAATTATTACCAATATATATGGAATATGTGTCATCAATTAGTAGTCTTTTAACTTAGTTTCTTAGTGATGAAGTAACCTAAAATTTGTTGATGGAGAAGAAGAAAATACTGAAATTGCTTATATCTATTATACCACAATACAATATGAATATGATGAATAAATATACTATCGAGACTCATTATATAATTTTAATTATTTCTAATGTATATGGAATATGTGTCATTAATTAATAGTATTTTAACTTAGTTTCTTGGTGAAGAAGTAACCTAAAATTTGGTGATGGAGAAGAAGGAAAATACTGAAATTGTTTACATCTATTATACCATAATACAATATAAATATGGTGGATAAATATACTATTGAGCTTCATTATATATTTTGAATTATTAAAAATGTATACTATATATGTGTCTTTAATTAGTAGTCTTTTAATTTAGATTCCTGGTGAAGAAGTAACCTAAAATTTGGTGTTGAAAAAGAAGAAAAAAAATTGAAATTGTTTACATCTATTATACCATAATACAATATGAATATGGTGAATAAATATACTATCGGGCCTCATGATATAATTTGAATTATAACCAATGTATATGAAATATGTGTAATTAATTAATAGTCTTTTAACTTAGTTTCTTGTTGAAGAAGTAACCTAAAATTTGCTGATGGAGAAGAAGAAAATACCGAAATTGTTTACATCTATTATACCATAATACAATATGAATATAGTGAATAAATATACTATCGAGACTCATTAGATAATTTGAATTATTTCAAATGTATATGGAATATGTGTCATTAAGTAATAGTCTTTTAATTTCGTTTTTTAGTGATGAAGTAACCTAAAATTTGATGATGAAGAAGAAGAAAAATACTGAAATTGTTTACATCTATTACAACATAATACAATATGAATATGGTGAATAAATATACTATCGAGCCTCATTATATAATTGGAATTATTACAAATGTATATGGTATATGTGCCCCTAATTAATAGTTTTTTAATTTAGTTTCTTGGTGAAGAAGTAACCTAAAATTTGGTGATGGAGAAGAAGAAAATACTGAAATTGTTTACATCTATTATACCATAATATAATATAAATATGGTGAATAAAAATATTATCGAGACTCATTAGATAATTTGAATTATTTCAAATATATATGGAATATGTGTCATTAATTAATAGTCTTTTATTTTAGTTTCTTAGTGATGAAGTAACCTACAATTTGGTGATGGAGAAGAAGAAAAATATTGACATTATTTACATCTATGATAACATAATACAATATGAATATGGTGAATAAATATATTATCGGGCCTCATTATATAATTTTAGTTATTACAAATGTATATGGAATATGTGTCATTAATTAATAGTCTTTTAACTTAGTTTCTTAGTGAAGAAGTAACCTAAAACTTGGTGATGGAGAAGAAGAAAAATACTGAAATTGTTTATATCTATTATACCATAATACAATATGAATATGGTGAATAAATATACTATCGAGCCTCATTATATAATTTAAATTATTACCAATGTATATTAAATATGTGTCATTAATTAATAGTCTTTTAACTTAGTTTCTTGGTGAAGACGTAACCTAAAATTTGGTGATGGAGAAGAAGAAAAATAATGAAATTGTTTACATCTATTATACCATAATACAATATGAATATGGTGAATAAATATACTATCGAGACTCATTATATAATTTGAATTATTACCAATGTATACGGAATATGTGCCCCTAATTAATAGTCTTTATATTTAGTTTCTTGGTGATGAAGTAACCTAAAATTTGGTGATGAAAAAGAAGAAAAATATTGAAATTGTTTACATCTATTATACCATAATATAATATGAATATGGTGAATAAATATACTATCGAGACTCATTATATAATTTGAATTATTTCCAATGTATATAGAATATGTGTCATCAGTTAATAGTCTTTTAACTTAGTTTCTTAGTGATGAAGTAACCTAAAATTTGGCGATGGAGAAGAAGAAAATAGTGAAATTGTTTACATCTATTATACCATAATACAATAAGAATATGGTGGATAAATATACTATTGAGATAATTTATATAATTTGAATTATAAACAATGTATACTAAATATGTGTCATTAATTAATAGTCTTTAAACTTAGTTTCTTGGTGAAGAAGTAACCTAAAATTTGGTGATGGAGAAGAAGGAAAGTATTGAAATTTTTTTACATCTATTATGCCATAATACAATATGAATATGGTGAATAAATATACTATCGGACCTCATTATTTAATTTGAATTATAACCAATGTATAAGAAATAAGTGTCATTAGATAATAGTCTTTTACCTTAGTTTCTTGGCGAAGAAGTAACCTAAAATTTGGTGATGGAAAAGAAGAAAAATACTGAAATTCTTTATATCTATTATACCATAATAAAATATGAATTATGTGAATAAATATACTCTCGAGCGTCATTATATAATTTGAATTATTACCAATGTATATGGAATATGTACCCCTAATTAATAGTCTTTTAATTAAGTTTCTTGGTGATGAAGTAACCTAAAATTTGGTGATGGAGAAGAAGAAAAACATTGAAATTATTTACATCTATTATACTTTAATACAATATGAATATGGTGAATAAATATACTATCGAGACTCATTATATAATTGGAGTTACTACCAATGTATATGGAATATGTGTCATTAATTAATAGTCTTTTAACTTAGTTTCTTAGTGATGAAGTAACCTAAAATTTGGTGATGGAGAAGAAGAAAATATTGAAATTGTTTAAATCTATTATACCATAATACAATATGAATATGGTGAATAAATATACTATCGAGACTCATTATATAATTTGAATTATTAGCAATGTATATGAAATATGTGTCATTAATTAATAGTCTTTTAACTTATTTTCTTGGGGAAGAAGTAACCTAAAATTTGGTGATGAATAAGAAGAAAAATATTGAAATTTTTTACATCTATTATACCATAATATAATATGAATATGGTGAATAAATATACTATCGAGACTCATTATATAATTTGAATTATTACCAATGTATATGGAATATGTGTCATCAATTAATAGTCTTTTAACTTAGTTTCTTAGTGATGAAGTAACCTAAAATTTGTTGATGGAGAAGAAGAAAATACTGAAATTGCTTATATCTATTATACCACAATACAATATGAATATGGTGAATAAATATACTATCGAGACTCATTATATAATTTTAATTATTTCTAATGTATATGGAATATGTGTCATTAATTAATAGTATTTTAACTTAGTTTCTTGGTGAAGAAGTAACCTAAAATTTGGTGATGGAGAAGAAGGAAAATACTGAAATTGTTTACATCTATTATACCATAATACAATATAAATATGGTGGATAAATATACTATTGAGATTCATTATATATTTTGAATTATTAAAAATGTATACTATATATGTGTCTTTAATTAGTAGTCTTTTAATTTAGATTCCTGGTGAAGAAGTAACCTAAAATTTGGTGATGAAAAAGAAGAAAAAAATTGAAATTGTTTACATCTATTATACCATAATACAATATGAATATGGTGAATAAATATACTATCGGGCCTCATTATATAATTTGAATTATAACCAATGTATATGAAATATGTTTAATTAATTAATAGTCTTTTAACTTAGTTTCTTGTTGAAGAAATAACCTAAAATTTGCTGATGGAGAAGAAGAAAATACCGAAATTGTTTACATCTATTATACCATAATACAATATGAATATAGTGAATAAATATACTATCGAGACTCATTAGATAATTTGAATTATTTCAAATGTATATGGAATATGTGTCATTAAGTAATAGTCTTTTAACTTAGTTTCTTAGTGATGAAGTAACCTAAAATTTGGTGATGAAGAAGAAGAAAAATACTGAAATTGTTTACATCTATTACAATATAATACAATATGAATATGGTGAATAAATATACTATCGAGCCTCATTATATAATTGGAATTATTACAAATGTATATGGTATATGTGCCCCTAATTAATAGTCTTTTAATTTAGTTTCTTGGTGAAGAAGTAACCTAAAATTTGGTGATGGAAAAGAAGAAAATACTGAAATTGTTTACATCTATTATACCATAATACAATATAAATATGGTGAATAAAAATATTATCGGGACTCATTAGATAATTTTAATTATTTCAAATATCTATGGAATATGTGACATTAATTAATAGTCTTTTAATTTAGTTTCTTAGTGATGAAGTAACCTAAAATTTGGTGATGGAGAAGAAGAAAAATATTGAAATTATTTACATCTATGATAACATAATACAATATGAATATGGTGAATAAATATATTATCGGGCCTCATTATATAATTTTAGTTATTACCAATGTATATGGAATATGTGTCATTAATTAATAGTCTTTTAACTTTGTTTCTTAGTGAAGAAGTAACCTAAAACTTGGTGATGGAGAAGAAGAAAAATACTGAAATTGTTTATATCTATTATACCATAATACAATATGAATATGGTGAATAAATATACTATCGAGCCTCATTATATAATTTAAATTATTACCAATGTATATGAAATATGTGTCATTAATTAATAATCTTTTAACTGAGTTTCTTGGTGAAGACGTAACCTAAAATTTGGTGATAGAGAAGAAGAAAAATAATAAAATTGTTTACATCTATTATACCATAATACAATATGAATATGGTGAATAAATATACTATCGAGACTCATTATATAATTTGAATTATTACCAATGTATATGGAATATGTGCCCCTAATTAATAGTCTTTATATTTAGTTTCTTAGTGATGAAGTAACCTAAAATTTGGTGATGAAAAAGAAGAAAAATATTAAAATTGTTTACATCTATTATACCATAATATAATATGAATATGGTGAATAAATATACTATCGAGACTCATTATATAATTTGAATTATTTTCAATGTATATAGAATATGTGTCATCAGTTAATAGTCTTTTAACTTAGCTTCTTAGTGATGAAGTAACCTAAAATTTGGCGATGGAGAAGAAGAAAATAGTGAAATTGTTTACATCTATTATACCATAATACAATAAGAATATGGTGGATAAATATACTATTGAGATTCATTATATAATTTGAGTTATAAACAATGTATACTAAATATGTGTCATTAATTAATAGTCTTTAAACTTAGTTTCTTGGTGAAGAAGTAACCTAAAATTTGGTGATGGAGAAGAAGGAAAGTATTGAAATTTTTTTACATCTATTATACCATAATACAATATGAATATGGTGAATAAATATACTATCAGACCTCATTATTTAATTTGAATTATAACCAATGTATAAGAAATATGTGTCATTAGATAATAGTTTTTTACCTTAGTTTCTTGGCGAAGAAGTAACCTAAAATTTGGTGATGGAAAAGAAGAAAAATACTGAAATTCTTTATATCTATTATACCATAATAAAATATGAATATGGTGAATAAATATACTCTCGAGCGTCATTATATAATTTGAATTATTACCAATGTATATGGAATATGTGCCCCTAATTAATAGTCTTTTGATTAAGTTTCTTGGTGATGAAGTAACCTAAAATTTGGTGATGGAGAAGAAGAAAAACATTGAAATTGTTTACATCTATTATACCTTAATACAATATGAATATGGTGAATAAATACACTATCGAGACTCATTATATAATTGGAGTTATTACCAATGTATGTTGAATATGTGTCATTAATTAACAGTCTTTTAACTTAGTTTCTTGGTGAAGAAGTAACCTAAAATTTGGTGATGGAAAAGAAGAAAAATACTGAAATTGTTTATATCTATTATACCATAATAAATTATGAATATGGTGAATAAATATACTCTCGAGCCTCATTATATAATTTGAATTATTACCAATGTATATGGAATATGTGCCCCTAATTAATAGTCTTTTAATTAAGTTTCTTGGTGATGAAGTAACCTAAAATTTGGTGATGGAGAAGAAGAAAAACATTGAAATTGTTTACATCTATTATACCTTAATACAATATGAATATGGTGAATAAATATACTATCGAGACTCATTATATAATTTGAATTATTAGCAATGTATATGAAATATGTGTCATTAATTAATAGTCTTTTAACTTATTTTCTTGGGAAAGAAGTAACCTAAAATTTGGTGATGAATAAGAAGAAAAATATTGAAATTTTTTACATCTATTATACCATAATATAATATGAATATGGTGAATAAATATACTATCGAGACTCATTATATAATTTGAATTATTACCAATGTATATGGAATATGTGTCATCAATTAATAGTCTTTTAACTTAGTTTCTTAGTGATGAAGTAACCTAAAATTTGTTGATGGAGAAGAAGAAAATACTGAAATTGCTTATATCTATTATACCACAATACAATATGAATATGGTGAATAAATATATTATCGAGACTCATTATATAATTTTAATTATTTCTAATGTATATGGAATATGTGTCATTAATTAATAGTATTTTAACTTAGTTTCTTGGTGAAGAAGTAACCTAAAATTTGGTGATGGAGAAGAAGGAAAATACTGAAATTGTTTACATCTATTATACCATAATACAATATAAATATGGTGGATAAATATACTATTGAGATTCATTATATATTTTGAATTATTAAAAATGTATACTATATATGTGTCTTTAATTAGTAGTCTTTTAATTTAGATTCCTGGTGAAGAAGTAACCTAAAATTTGGTGATGAAAAATAAGAAAAAAATTGAAATTGTTTACATCTATTATACCATAATACAATATGAATATGGTGAATAAATATACTATCGGGCCTCATTATATAATTTGAATTATAACCAATGTATATGAAATATGTGTAATTAATTAATAGTCTTTTAAGTTAGTTTCTTGTTGAAGAAGTAACCTAAAATTTACTGATGGAGAAGAAGAAAATATCGAAATTGTTTACATCTATTATACCATAATACAATATGAATATAGTGAATAAATATACTATAGAGACTCATTAGATAATTTGAATTATTTCAAATGTATATGGAATATGTGTCATTAAGTAATAGTCTTTTAACTTAGTTTCTTAGTGATGAAGTAACCTAAAATTTCGTGATGAAGAAGAAGAAAAATACTGAAATTGTTTACATCTATTACAACATAATACAATATGAATATGGTGAATAAATATACTATCGAGCCTCATTTTATAATTGGAATTATTACAAATGTATATGGTATATGTGCCCCTAATTAATAGTCTTTTAATTTAGTTTCTTGGTGAAGAAGTAACCTAAAATTTGGTGATGGAAAAGAAGAAAATACTGAAATTGTTTACATCTATTATACCATAATACAATATAAATATGGTGAATAAAAATATTATCGAGACTCATTAGATAATTTGAATTATTTCAAATATCTATGGAATATGTGTCATTAATTAATAGTCTTTTAATTTAGTTTCTTAGTGATGAAGTAACCTAAAATTTGGTGATGGAGAAGAAGAAAAATATTGAAATTATTTACATCTATGATAACATAATACAATATGAATATGGTGAATAAATATATTATCGGGCCTCATTATATAATTTTAGTTATTACCAATGTATATAGAATATGTGTCATTAATTAATAGTCTTTTAACTTTGTTTCTTAGTGAAGAAGTAACCTAAAACTTGGTGATGGAGAAGAAGAAAAATACTGAAATTGTTTATATCTATTATACCATAATACAATATGAATATGGTGAATAAATATACTATCGAGCCTCATTATATAATTTAAATTATTACCAATGTATATGAAATATGTGTCATTAATTAATAGTCTTTTAACTGAGTTTCTTGGTGAAGACGTAACCTAAAATTTGGTGATGGAGAAGAAGAAAAATAATAAAATTGTTTACATCTATTATACCATAATACAATATGAATATGGTGAATAAATATACTATCGAGACTCATTATATAATTTGAATTATTACCAATGTATACGGAATATATGCCCCTAATTAATAGTCTTTATATTTAGTTTCTTGGTGATGAAGTAACCTAAAATTTGGTGATGAAAAAGAAGAAAAATATTGAAATTGTTTACATCTATTATACCATAATATAATATGAATATGGTGAATAAATATACTATCGAGACTCATTATATAATTTGAATTATTTCCAATGTATATAGAATATGTGTCATCAGTTAATAGTCTTTTAACTTAGTTTCTTAGTGATGAAGTAACCTAAAATTTGGCGATGGAGAAGAAGAAAATAGTGAAATTGTTTACATCTATTATACCATAATACAATAAGAATATGGTGGATAAATATACTATTGAGATTCATTATATAATTTGAGTTATAAACAATGTATACTAAATATGTGTCATTAATTAATAGTCTTTAAACTTAGTTTCTTGGTGAAGAAGTAACCTAAAATTTGGTGATGGAGAAGAAGGAAAGTATTGAAATTTTTTTACATCTATTATACCATAATACAATATGAATATGGTGAATAAATATACTATCAGACCTCATTATTTAATTTGAATTATAACCAATGTATAAGAAATATGTGTCATTAGATAATAGTTTTTTACCTTAGTTTCTTGGCGAAGAAGTAACCTAAAATTTGGTGATGGAAAAGAAGAAAAATACTGAAATTCTTTATATCTATTATACCATAATAAAATATGAATATGGTGAATAAATATACTCTCGAGCGTCATTATATAATTTGAATTATTACCAATGTATATGGAATATGTGCCCCTAATTAATAGTCTTTTAATTAAGTTTCTTGGTGATGAAGTAACCTAAAATTTGGTGATGGAGAAGAAGAAAAACATTGAAATTATTTACATCTATTATACTTTAATACAATATGAATATGGTGAATAAATATACTATCGAGACTCATTATATAATTGGAGTTATTACCAATGTATGTTGAATATGTGTCATTAATTAACAGTCTTTTAACTTAGTTTCTTGGTGAAGAAGTAACCTAAAATTTGGTGATGGAAAAGAAGAAAAATACTGAAATTGTTTATATCTATTATACCATAATAAAATATGAATATGGTGAATAAATATACTCTCGAGCCTCATTATATAATTTGAATTATTACCAATGTATATGGAATATGTGCCCCTAATTAATAGTCTTTTAATTAAGTTTCTTGGTGATGAAGTAACCTAAAATTTGGTGATAGAGAAGAAGTAAAACATTGAAATTGTTTACATCTATTATACCTTAATACAATATGAATATGGTGAATAAATATACTATCGAGACTCATTATATAATTTGAATTATTAGCAATGTATATGAAATATGTGTCATTAATTAATAGTCTTTTAACTTATTTTCTTGGGAAAGAAGTAACCTAAAATTTGGTGATGAATAAGAAGAAAAATATTGAAATTTTTTACATCTATTATACCATAATATAATATGAATATGGTGAATAAATATACTATCGAGACTCATTATATAATTTGAATTATTACCAATATATATGGAATATGTGTCATCAATTAATAGTCTTTTAACTTAGTTTCTTAGTGATGAAGTAACCTAAAATTTGTTGATGGAGAAGAAGAAAATACTGAAATTGCTTATATCTATTATACCACAATACAATATGAATATGGTGAATAAATATATTATCGAGACTCATTATATAATTTTAATTATTTCTAATGTATATGGAATGTGTCATTAATTAATAGTATTTTAACTTAGTTTCTTGGTGAAGAAGTAATCTAAAATTTGGTGATGGAGAAGAAGGAAAATACTGAAATTGTTTACATCTATTATACCATAATACAATATAAATATGGTGGATAAATATACTATTGAGATTCATTATATATTTTGAATTATTAAAAATGTATACTATATATGTGTCTTTAATTAGTAGTCTTTTAATTTAGATTCCTGGTGAAGAAGTAACCTAAAATTTGGTGATGAAAAAGAAGAAAAAAATTGAAATTGTTTACATCTATTATACCATAATACAATATGAATATGGTGAATAAATATACTATCGGACCTCATTATATAATTTGAATTATAACCAATGTATATGAAATATGTGTAATTAATTAATAGTCTTTTAACTTAGTTTCTTGTTGAAGAAGTAACCTAAAATTTGCTGATGGAGAAGAAGAAAATATCGAAATTGTTTACATCTATTATACCATAATACAATATGAATATAGTGAATAAATATACTATCGAGACTCATTAGATAATTTGAATTATTTCAAATGTATATGGAATATGTGTCATTAAGTAATAGTCTTTTAACTTAGTTTCTTAGTGATGAAGTAACCTAAAATTTCGTGATGAAGAAGAAGAAAAATACTGAAATTGTTTACATCTATTACAACATAATACAATATGAATATGGTGAATAAATATACTATTGAGCCTAATTTTATAATTGGAATTATTACAAATGTATATGGTATATGTGCCCCTAGTTAATAGTCTTTTAATTTAGTTTCTTGGTGAAGAAGTAACCTAAAATTTGGTGATGGAAAAGAAGAAAATACTGAAATTGTTTACATCTATTATACCATAATACAATATAAATATGGTGAATAAAAATATTATCGAGACTCATTAGATAATTTAAATTATTTCAAATATCTATGGAATATGTGTCATTAATTAATAGTCTTTTAATTTAGTTTCTTAGTGATGAAGTAACTTAAAATTTGGTGATGGAGAAGAAGAAAAATATTGAAATTATTTACATCTATGATAACATAATACAATATGAATGTTGGCTCCTAAATTCGACACCTTTGTTTTGTTTGATGGCAGCCATTAAAAGCTGAAAGATGATTTCGACTGGTTAAGCCTGTCGAAGTGCCCGTCGAAAGATGGCAAAATACTTAGAAGATTTCTTCCAAGGAAGAAGGCTGATTACCTTCGACGTCGAAGGAGTTTTCGTCGAAGACGTCTTTTGATGAAGGTGTTCGATGGTCCAGAGTGGAGCAGTTTGAAATTCAAAGCTTTGGAGGGAAAACGGTTTCCAGCAGTTACTACGTGCAAACGTGCAAGGATCTGGAGCGTCGAGCATGGAGAACGTGCCAAGTGGCTTAATCTCGAAGCAGTGTAACTGCCCGACGGTTACTTGGAATGTTTTAGTATAAATAGGAGTAGACATGTAGTTTCTCGCGTGTGTTCACAAATAAATACATAGTCACTCATTTAGATTCAAGTACCCAGTGTGAGCGAAAGAATTGTTGAGAAATGTATGTGTGAAACACCAATTTTATCAATTAAAGTCATTTACTTTTCCAGTATTTTACATGCTTTTCTCCTTTAAATTCCTGTCGAACCTTTACTTTAAAGCCTTGTTTATTTTACCAAGCCTTTCCTTTATGCAATTTACTTTAAACAATTTACTTAAAGCCTTATCCAACTTTAATCAAACTTCACAATCAACCTATGTCCATAGGATCAATCTGATCGATCCTGCGAGTAACCAAATAAGTAACCATTTGGAGGATCAGCGGTTGTTTACCAAAACCCGAGGTAAACAAATTGGCACGCCCAGTGGGACTGTGTGTTGATTGTTGAAAATTATCTCATCTTTTCGAGTTGTATGTTATTGAGGAGTGGTAGAATATACACCAACGATAACAATACTGCCAGAAGAAGGGAAGAGATGGCGAATCCGCCAAACAACAATGAAATTCCACAAACGAGTGTGGGAGCAACGGTTAATATGACCGTAAGTGAAGCGACGAATGTTGGTTCGACACCAGCAGTGTCAGTCACAACCACGGGGCCAGTAACTTCGTTAACAGGCCCCAGAATGCCTTTGGGAACCCCCCCACCAAGGGGAAATATTGGCACAAGGCCAGTGGTTCCCCCAGGATTCATTCCATTCTATGGTATGCCAACTTCTGAAGTGGCAAGCCTGACGAATGCTGCGTCCACTTATTCAGACCCTTTCGTGAGTGCCTCTTCGCCACTCCAAGGCTCTGGAGTAGGCATGGCGAATAGAAATAGGACCCAACTCTTAGGAGGAACGTCCCAAGTAGCCCATGGCCTTACAAATGCCTCGACAGCAGTCTTGAGGCAACAGATGGACGAAAGCAACCATGATATGGTGCAAATGTTGGCACAAACTTTGAGTACAGTGCTAAATCCTCTAATACAAAATACTACTCAATCGAATCAGCAAGTTACAGCGCAAATGACGCGTTTGGCTGACTTCTTTGGAGCACCCCCACCTATTCGACAGCCCCAAAGGGCGCAAATAAGAGGAAATCAGGGGATATTTGTAGAGGAAGAAACCACCATTAATCAGGCTCAACAGCCTGTAGAACAACCTGTCGAAGAACCTAGGGTAATAGCCCCAGAGGTAAGGTTAGTTAACATAAACCAAAATGCTGACGAAGTGGTTCAGCATGTCCAATACCAAAACATGGGTTTGGAAAACAATCTGGCAACCATGATCGAAAGAATCATGACTCAGAATGGAATGAACATGGGCTTTCGAAGGCCCAACTTTACATCTCCATTGTCAGAATATGTGTTACAAACTGATTTACCTCCTAGAAGCAAAGTCCCCAAATTTACTAAGTTCTCTGGGGACACGACAGAATCTACTGTCGAACACGTGGCAAGGTATTTGATCGAAGCAGGAGACATTTCAAATAATGAAAACCTAAGGATCAAATACTTCTCAAGTTCCTTAACCAAGAACGCTTTTACTTGGTTCACAACACTACCCCCCAATTCGATCCACCATTGGACCCAGTTGGAAAGATTGTTCCATGAACAATTCTATATGGGGCAAACCAAGATAAGCCTGAAAGAACTGGCGAGTGTGAAGAGACGTTTCACTGAACCTATAGACGAATATCTGAATAGGTTTAGGTTGCTTAAGGCGAGATGTTTTACACAAGTGCCAGAACATGAGCTAGTCGAAATGGCCGCAGGCGGTTTAGATTATTCCATTAGGAAGAAGCTAGACACCCAGTACCTAAGAGACATGGCCCAACTGGCCGATAGAGTTCGACAGGTCGAACGCCTCAAAGCTGAAAAAGCTAAGGCAACTAAGACTCACAAGAGAGAGAGAATAGCGTACGTTGAGATGGATGACGAAGATCTAGAATCCTTCGACGATACTTTAGCTGTCGAAGAAGGAGAAGTCGATTTAGCAGAACTAAAGCAAGGGCCACCATACTCTTGTAAACAATTAGTCCCCTCAAATGGGAAAAATCCCATTGGTCCAGACAGGACCAACGATAGGTTCCCAAAAAAGACTTATAGTTTTGACATCACAAAATGTGATGAAATATTCGACTTGCTAGTTAAAGATGGCCAAATGATAGTACCCCCTGGGGTAAAAGTGCCGCCTCTTGATCAAAGAAAGAAGAGAGGTTTTTGCAAATATCATAATTTTCTGGGCCATAAAACTTCTCAATGTTTTCTTTTCAGGAATCTTGTGCAAGACGCTATTGAGGAAGGGAGATTAAAGTTTGCTGACAAATCCCCCATGGCTGTCGACTCCAATCCACTGAAGGCTGAAGCCCACTATGCAGAACCCTCTGAGGTGAACATGATAGAGGCAACCAGGATCCAGTCGAAGAAGCCAGGCATTACCATGGTCGAAGTCTCAAAGGACCACATCAACATGCCAATCTTTGGCAGTTTTTCTGGAAATTTATCCAGGAAGACAATTGAGGCTGTCCAGAAAGCGGTCGAAGACCCGAAGTCGAAGACTGCTGAAGCACAAAAAACTGGACCAAAGCCCAGTTCCCATTTGGCCACTGTACAAGGCCAGACGGAGAATCTGGAGACACAAATGAAGCAACTAACTCTTGCTAATAAGGATACAATGAATATCAACATGGTTGAACTTTCTGACCCTAAGGCATCAGAAGAAGCCATAAGGCAAGAGCAGGCAAATAAAACGGCTTTCCCTAGGGAAAACGAAAACTTGGCAGATTTTTTACAAAGATGCCAGAAGAAGAAATCAGAGGTGATGCTATGTCCAAGATGTAGTTCTATCTTTGATAAAAAGGCTGCTGAGCACATACAAGGCGTGAGAGCAGCGAACACGAGAAGGGAGAATGCTGACCTTCGACATGATCCCAGAAGGGGTTTTAATCAAGACAAGAGGCCATTGACTTTTAGGCCTCCAATAAATGTACCAGTAGACACTTGGTACAAAACATCTGGCCGGAAAAGGCCAAGTGAAGAGAAATGGCATTCTTTCGAAGTGCCAAGAGGTTCCTCTTTAATTCAGAAGAAAGAGCCTCAAGTTGCTGCACCCAAGGTTGCTCAAGTGTCCAGCAACTACAAGGGAAAAAATCCTATGTCGAGATCCCAATGGAGGAGATATCAAAGAAGGCGAAAAGCTGAAAGGGAGGCTGCCAACGAACCTAAGGCAGAAACTAGTTCGAATGTACCTCAAAGGAAACAAAGAAAGCCTCTTGAGAGAGAACCAGTTACCAACAAGCTAGTTTGGCCTAATCAAAGTGAAGTCGAAGACGAAGATGATGCTGAGTCCGACGATACTCTGGATATAATGGTGAACATTGTTTCAGTACTGCCCAGGGAATTCAATCGACAGGTAGAAGTCGAAGCCAGTGACTGGGAGGTGGAACAAGAAATGGCCAAACATAGGCCAGTGTGCTATTTTGTCATGGACAATGGCACTACAGAGGAACAAAATGGCTTCTTCGAGCCACCTACAGAGGCGATGAAGAATCACCTCAAACCTTTGTTCATAAGGGCTAAGCTCGAAGAGACCACTGTGAACAAAATATTGGTCGACTGTGGGGCCACTATCAATATTATCCCTCATTCTATGCTAAGAAAGATTGGCAAAAGGGATGAAGAAATTAAACCTCACAATATGGTCCTGTCCAACTATGAGGGAGGCATTGGGACCACCATGGGGGTGATCCAGCTAGACATAAAAGTTGGGTCGATCCTTCGACCAACAATGTTCATGGTCATATCGGCCAAACCTAACTACAACCTTTTGTTAGGCCGTGAGTGGATCCATGGTGTCGGCGCTGTGCCTTCATCGATGCATCAAAGACTGCTGCTATGGCGTCCAGATGGGATGGTCGAAAACATAGAGGCAGATCAGAGTTACTACCTTGGCGAAGTGAATCACTTGGGTGTAACAGATTTCGACAAAAACTTGGCTCACATAGGGCCATGTCCAACTCCTGACTTCGACATGGCGCCAGCGCCAAACACCTTTTGTTCCCTATACCTGCATCCTGAGCATGGTTTCCAATGGGACAAAGAAGACTTGTCCCACATAGACTTCAGTGGGCTAACTGACATCCAACCAACTGGTTGGGGAAGTGAATTCAGTGATAATGACTGAGTCACAATCTCTGAAGCGAATTTCGGCCTATGTGGCCGAAACCAAGATGATAACGGCTCTCGAAGCCGAAGTAAAGTACATGGCCACACAGGCCAATGATCAACAATTATCTGCTGTTGGCCCAGGAAAGGATTTCGATCCAAGACCTCCTGATATCATGCCAGATGAAATGCAGGAACAAAGGCTCGACGCCATCTATGACGATGAGCCTTTGGGCTTCGAAAAGGATCCCTTGGCGAACAACATTAAGATGTTAGCACAAGACCCTTTAGAAGAAATCAACTTAGGCGAAGGATCAGAGAATAGGCCAACTTACATCAGCGCCAAAATTGATCCAGAACTTAGGTTGGAAGTAATCCAATTGCTGAAAGAGTTTAAAGACTGTTTTGCATGGGATTATGACGAAATGCCCGGTCTCGACAGAGGATTGGTAGAACTTCAGTTGCCAATCAAACCTGGAAAGAAGCCAATCAAGCAAAATCCAAGACGCTTCGCTCCAGAAATATTGTCGAAGATCAAAACGGAGGTCGAAAGACTTCTGAAATGCAAATTCATTCGTGTTACCAGGTATGTCGAATGGATTGCAAATATTGTGCCAGTAATTAAGAAAAATGGCACATTAAGGGTGTGCATAGATTTCAGAGATTTGAATGCTGCCACCCCCAAAGATGAATATCCTATGCCTGTGGCGGAAATGCTAGTCGATTCTGCCGCTGGCTACGAATACCTGAGTATGCTCGATGGTTATTCAGGATATAATCAAATATTCATTGCTGAAGAGGATGTGTCGAAAACAGCTTTTCGATGCCCTGGGGCCTTAGGCACTTACGAATGGGTAGTGATGCCTTTTGGCCTAAAGAACGCTGGGGCAACGTACCAGCGAGCAATGAATACTATCTTCCATGATTTTATTAACACTTTTATGCAAGTTTATATTGATGATATTGTTATAAAATCTGTTTCCAGGAAGAGTCACATTGACCACCTTCGACAATCATTCGAAAGAATGAGAGAACATGGTCTGAAGATGAACCCTTTGAAGTGTGCGTTCTGTGTGAAAGCTGGAGATTTCTTGGGTTTCGTTGTCCACAAAAAAGGAATCGAAATCAACCAGAACAAGACGAAGGCAATTTTGGAAGCGAAAGCGCCATCGAATAAGAAGGAATTGCAATCTCTCTTAGGCGAGATAAATTTCTTGAGAAGGTTTATATCTAATCTAAGTGGGAAAGCTCAGGCCTTTTCACCCTTACTTCGACTGAATAAAGAGGGGTTCGAATGGGGGCAAGAGCAACAAGAAGCCTTCGACAAAATCAAAGGGTACCTCACTAAGCCACCTATTTTGGTGCCTCCTTGTAGTAATAGGAGTATGAGATTGTACATAGCTGCATCTGACAAAACTCTGGGAAGTATGTTAGCCCAAGAGGATGAGAATGGAGTCGAAAGACCCATTTATTATCTCAGTCGAGTTTTGAATGATGCAGAAACTAGATATAGCGAAGTTGAAAAATTGTGTCTATGTCTGTATTTCTCTTGTACAAAGCTCAAACAATATATAAAACCAGTTGATGTTTATGTTTCGTCTCATTTTGATGTTTTCAAATATATGTTGTCGAAACCTATCTTGCATAGTCGAATTGGCAAGTGGTCATTAGCATTAACTGAATACTCCTTGACCTTTATGCCTCTTAAGGCAGTAAAAGGACAAGTGGTTGCAGATTTCATAGTCGACCACTCTATTCAAGTCGAGGATATTAACTATGTGGAGATAGAACCTTGGAAATTCTACTTCGATGGTTCCAGCCATAAAAATGGAACAGGAGTAGGAGTTTTGATTATTTCTCCAGATAAAATTCCAACAACATTCAAGTACCAAATAGAAGGTTCTTGTTCGAACAACGAGGCTGAGTATGAAGCCCTAATTACTGGCCTTGAAATATTGTTGGAATTGGGGGCAACTCGAGTCGAAATAATGGGAGACTCAGAGTTAGTCATCAAGCAAGTCACAAAGGAGTATAAATGCATAAGAGAGAATCTTATTATGTACTTTGTGATAGCAAATCGTTTATTGAAACAATTTGAAAGTGTCAATATTCGACACATACCCAGAGTCGAAAACCAAATAGCCAATGACTTGGCACAAATTGCATCTGGGTATAAGGTTTCAAAAATGAAACTACAAAGAGCAATCGAAGTTCGAGAGAAGATAAGGGCAACTTGTCTATCACCAACAGACTTGGAATCGACGAGGCTAGGATATGCTGATCACTCAAACTTCGAGATTTCGTTCATTGATAATTTGTCAGAACAGGATTGGAGGAAACCTATTGTGGACTATCTTCAAAATCCAGGAGCTCCGACAGAACGAAAAACAAAATACAGGGCGTTGAGTTTTGTACTCATGGGTAACGAGTTATTCAAGAAGACGCCTGAAGGGGTGTTGCTGAAATGTTTAAGTGAAACTGAAGCATACATAGCCCTTTCGACTACGCATGCTGGGGCATGTGGGGCTCACCAAGCAGGCCATAAGATGAAATGGTTGTTGTTTCGACAAGGACTATATTGGCCCACTATGCTGAAAGATTGTGTTGAGTTCGCCAAAGGTTGCCAAGAGTGTCAAGTTCATACAGGCATCCAGCATGTACCAGCAAGCGAACTTCACTCGATAGTGAAGCCTTGGCCCTTTCGAGGATGGGCGTTGGATCTCATTGGAGAGATTCGACCAGCATCATCAAAGAGTCAGAAATACATATTGGTAGGCATTGATTATTTTACTAAGTGGATCGAAGCTGTCCCTTTAGTCAATGTAGACCAAGAAAATGTCATTGAATTCATTCAAAAGAACATTATATTTAGGTATGGAATCCCTGAGACAATAACAACTGATCAAGGTTCAGTTTTCACTGGTCGAAAGATGCAGGAATTTGCTCAGGAAACAGGTTTCAAACTCCTAACATCCACGCCTTACTATGCACAGGCGAATGGTCAAGTCGAAGCAGCTAACAAAGTAGTGATTGGCTTGATAAAGAAACATGTTGGGAAGAAACCAAAGAATTGGCATAAGACGTTAGACCAGATTTTATGGGCTTGTCGAACGTCCCCAAAAGAAGCCACTGGTACAACACCATATAGGCTAACTTTTGGCCATGATGCAGTATTGCCAGCTGAAATTTGTCTTCAATCTGCAAGAGTTCAGAGGCATTATGATATTCCTTCTGAGGTTTATTGGAATATGATGCTAGATGAACTGGTGGATTTAGACGAAGAGAGATTACACGCTCTCGACTTACTCAGGCTTCAGAAGAAAAGAGTAGAAGACTCTTATAATAGAAAGGTAAAACCTAAGGTATTTTTGCCTGAAGATTTAGTTTGGAAGGTAATTCTTCCCATGGATCGACGGGATCGAAGCATGGGGAAATGGTCACCCAAATGGGAAGGACCCTTCAGAGTTATCCAAACTTTTTCTGGTGGAGCCTATGAAGTCGAAGAGATAAGTGGTGATAAAAGGCTCTTGAGAGTAAATGGTAAATATTTGAAAAAATATAAGCCTATACTTCAAGAGATAAAAATAAAATAATAAACTAAATTAACCATAAAAATGCCAAAATGGAAATTTTTATTAATTTCAGCCAAAATGGCAACTGTTGTCGAAAGCGATTACAGAAGATGGTTACAAAAGAGAATCAATCAAAAGGAAAGAGAATTCTTGAGTCGAAGATACTTGGCATACTGCAGCTCCAACCTCTTTTTGCACCAAGATTTTTCTTGCACTAGTTTGGCAATTTGAGCGTCGAGGCTTTGAGCCCTCTCAGCGAATTCCAGGCCTTGCTTGATCTCAGTCTGGCTCTCAGTGTCTGGGATAGTCGAAAGAATTTCCTCCTGGAGTACAGTGTTGGCGTTTATCTTCGCCTCTATCTCTGCAATTTGTGCTCGGAAGGAGACATTCTCTCGCTCAATAGCATCGACCCTTTCCTGTGCAGACGCTTTCTGTTTCGACAACTCGGCAATTCGAGAAGTCGAATCTGAGACAGCAGTCCACGCAGATGAGCTTTTGCCATGCAGCACTTCGAGCTGACTGTTAAAAGTTCGTTGGCGCCTGTAATCCGCTGAGACTTGATCAATCATAGAATGTAATTCCATGATTAAGTCTGAGATTTCTGGGGCTACAACTTCGAAGTCAACAGCATTCAAAACCTCTTTCAAGCATGATGGAGCAGTGGGGTCCCCCTCTAAAGCCTTCATTAAATCTCTCTTGAAGAACTGGGCCTTAACCTTCGCCAACGCATCATCAAGAGGAGAAGTCTCAGTAGATTTCCCCGACAGGGTAGGAATTTCCTGACTAGTGTCAGAAGAACTCTTACTCTCGACGATTGCATTAAGGTAGCTGATAGGGTCAGTTTGTTTCAAGATTTCCAAGTCCTCTTTTGACCTGTGCTTTGAGGAGATGACCCTTGCCACAGTATTATCTTGGGCTTGGGGATGTTGAATGCTGAGTGCCTCGTTTGGTTGCTTTTCGACTTGGACTGAGGCGGTACTAGCGTCGACTTGGGGTTCTTTGTTAACATCACCTTGGGGTCCTTCGCCAGCGTCATTTTGTGGCTCTTCGCTAGCGTCACCCTGGTGTTCTTCGCCAGTACCACCTTGGTGCTCTTCGTCGACAGCATCTTGATTCTCTTCGCCATTGCCTTGGTCTCTTCCCTCAGGATTCTCTTCTGACGACAAGTCCACCACAGGAACCGTTTCTGGCTGTGTTGCCTCCACCATGGTTTCTTCTGTTGTCTTCTCCACTGTTTCAGCATTGGCCTCATTCTCAGTGTGGGCTTCGTCATTGCCCAAATCTTGCACCTGAGGCCTGCTAAGGTCAGCAGATTCTAGAGTTTCTGAAGTCCTTGGTGGGGAACTTTCAGTAGTGTCCTGAAAAAGAGAAAGAAGACAAATCTTCAGATGTCGAAAGAGACATAATCAAATACTGGTATCTATGCCTAAGTTATAAGAAGGGTCCAATAGATTACCTGTGGATTAACTTCAGCCCCAGGGCTGGAATTGTCACTTTCGACAGGCTTGGTAACAAGAGCGTTCAGTTCCTCCTCAGTTGGCTCCTCGATGACCACTGCAGGTGGCCTAGGCTTTCTCACAGCGACCTTTATTCTGACGGTTCGACCTTCAGGAGTAGGAGCAGGAACAGAAGCGTCCTTCGTTAACTTTCGCCTCTTTAAGGGAGTAGGAGGGGAATCACTTTCGTCATCACTCCCCGATTCGACCACCAATGCTGCCCTTTTCTTGGGCGAAGGGGCCTAGAAAACCAATAGGAATTCGATTGAATAATTACGTCGAAAATAAAAAATCGAAAGCCAGAAGAAAAATGAAGAAAATCTGGTTACCGATGCAGGAGGCCTCCTCGAAGAGCCTTCCCCCTGTTGGTTGCCCGTTGTCTTCGCCGGCGCTATAGTCTTCGCCGGCGGTGGAGGTTTTGTCGAAAGGACTCTTCCTTGTGGGCCTTCTGTAGCCTTCTTGGCTAAGGGCTTTCGAACAACTGAAAGCGAAAAGGAAAGTTAACAGGCTAACAGTCGAAGAGAAAGATAAAAAGTAAATGTGAGAGCATGAACTTACATTTCTTTACTTTGTCCAACACAAGGACAAAAGACTTCTGCAACTCTGCTATGAAGTCCTTCTCGTCGAAGAAGTACTCAGCATAATAGCTTCTCCACCACTCCTCAAAAGATGGTGAGCAAAGGAAGTTAAGCTGGTAGTTAAACAGCGAGAGGATTGTTCGACCAGCATATCTTCCGATATGCTTGGTGGCAGCTTCTTCTGTATAATCGTTGCAGAAGTACAACATTGACTTCTCTCTTTGAAAAATGGGAGAAGGCAGGGTTTGGATGATACCAAACTGGCGAGATACCAGATTTGGTTGATAGGCAAGCAGACTCAAATGAGTCTTAGAACTCTTAAATCGAAGAGGCATGATCCTGGGTGTCAGGAACGCCTCCCAAAGTACAGTGTGCTCATCGACATTGGGACCACTCGACTCCTTTGGATGTGGCCTTGTGAACCATGCTGGCCCCACCTTTCGTTGAGCAAATGGAGCCATAGTTGAAACAAATTCCTTCCTTCGAGCGAACATCAGAACGAAGTTAGTGAAGGTTTGTTGAAACTCCAGCCCATCTTCCACAGGTGTCAGTAGAGCCAGCCTAATTCCTTCGATACGTCTATTAGCTATCGCTGGGGCTTGTTCATTTATCTGATTCTTCTTGGGTAAGAAGGATTCGAAAGTGGCGTTGAGCCACAGTTGAAGTAGCCAGAAAGGCCCAGCGAGTAGCAAACTGCCCCTATCTTCGATATGTTTCAAGAGAGTAACCCCATTGCTGATTGAGTCATAAAGACTGGCCAGAATTAGTTCTGCCAAACAGATGTTTTGGCGGTGATGCAGTTGGGTGGCAAGAGTGACCATCTTTTTGGTCACTTGTAGAGACTTCGAGCAAAACACAAAGCGAGTTAGCCATAAGGCTAGAAACGCTATGTGTTCGACATCCGACACTGTGTCTGTCGACCTGTCGTGATAATGGTTGATAAAGGTAGTGTATGTTGGCTTCGTCTCAGAGAAGCCAATTTGGTCCTCCGACATCTCCTCCGGGTCGAAGTAATCTCCGGTTGGTCGAAGGCCAGTGATGGCCGCTACGTCGAAGAGTGTGGGGGTTAACATCCCACCTGGAAGGTGAAAGGTGAAGTGAGAGTAATCCCAAAACAACAGCGAAGCTATAAGCATCTCTGGGGAGTAGTTTAAGCCTGTCTTCGACAGCATTACTAGGTCAAAGATTCCCATTTCCTTCCAGACTGGAGTTTGATGTTTCTCCAACTTTGTTAGCCAAGCAATATAGTCAGAGGTCAGATTAGGGCAAGACCTGAAGACCCTCACACTTCTGTTGAAGAAACGGAGGTCGATTTTCTCGCGTGTAGGGTCTTCGTTGTCTTCTGCGTCCTTTTTAGCGCATGCTATTGGCTTGAGTTTCTCGACGATGGGGAAATAGCTCTTGATCTTCAGAGCTTCAGAGATGCTTGGGTTCATGGGGCCAGACATTGCGAAGATCTGGTTGGAGTATCCAACCGGGATCATTAAGTGACGCGAGTAAGCATCGCGAACGGAGATGTCAGAAGGTTCAGGAACCCTTCGTTTCCCTGTAGAGTTCACTACCGGAGCAGTAACAAAGACCTTGGGCTTAGCAAGTTGTTCAGTTGGTGCGTTAGTCTTGGGGGCAGTAGAAGCAGAGGCCATTGTTGAAGATGAAGATGGAGTGAAAAAGGAAGGGTTTTTCTGCAAAGAGAGCAAGTTTGTATGAAAGCAAAGGAGTTTGAAGGCTAGTTTGCGTGAAAAGTCCCACAATGGGATATTCACTACTATTTATAGTAGTGGGAGAAATTCCCAATAACGAGGACATTAAATGTCATTTAATGCTGCAGGAATTAGTGGGACGCGTGGCAGCATCCTGTTGTTTTGGCCGTTTCTGCAGAAACAGAGAGACGCAGCGTGCGTCCTCGTTTTTGGGATTTGTCATAATGACAAATTATGAAGTGATGTTTGGTACTGCACGCCGTACTGACAGTGACGTCCTAGGATCAAATCAATGATGGTTTCTTGGGATTGCCAATAGTTGGTAAAAAGCAACAAAAAGTGCACAAGTTAACTTGTGACTAAGCGTGGAAAAACAGGTGTCGAATGGCGTTTTCAAAGAATGCCTTTTTCTTTCAGAGTCGAAATAAGGCATTCTTAGGGGGCAATTTGTTGGCTCCTAAATTCGACACCTTTGTTTTGTTTGATGGCAGCCATTAAAAGCTGAAAGATGCTTTCGACTGGTTAAGCCTGTCGAAGTGCCCGTCGAAAGATGGCAAAATACTTAGAAGATTTCTTCCAAGGAAGAAGGCTGATTGCCTTCGACGTCGAAGGAGTTTTCGTCGAAGACGTCTTTTGATGAAGGTGTTCGATGGTCCAGAGTGGAGCAGTTTGAAATTCAAAGCTTTGGAGGGAAAACGGTTTCCAGCAGTTACTACGTGCAAACGTGCAAGGATCTGGAGCGTCGAGCATGGAGAACGTGCCAAGTGGCTTAATCTCGAAGCAGTGTAACTGCCCGACGGTTACTTGGAATGTTTTAGTATAAATAGGAGTAGACATGTAGTTTCTCGCGTGTGTTCACAAATAAATACATAGTCACTCATTTAGATTCAAGTACCCAGTGTGAGCGAAAGAATTGTTGAGAAATGTATGTGTGAAACACCAATTTTATCAATTAAAGTCATTTACTTTTCCAGTATTTTACATGCTTTTCTCCTTTAAATTCCTGTCGAACCTTTACTTTAAAGCCTTGTTTATTTTACCAAGCCTTTCCTTTATGCAATTTACTTTAAACAATTTACTTAAAGCCTTATCCAACTTTAATCAAACTTCACAATCAACCTATGTCCATAGGATCAATCTGATCGATCCTACGAGTAACCAAATAAGTAACCATTTGGAGGATCAGCGGTTGTTTACCAAAACCCGAGGTAAACAATGAATATGGTGAATAAATATATTATCGGGCCTCATTATATAATTTTAGTTATTACCAATGTATATGGAATATGTGTCATTAATTAATAGTCTTTTAACTTTGTTTCTTAGTGAAGAAGTAACCTAAAACTTGGTGATGGAGAAGAAGAAAAATACTGAAATTGTTTATATCTATTATACCATAATACAATATGAATATGGTGAATAAATATACTATCGAGCCTCATTATATAATTTAAATTATTACCCATGTATATGAAATATGTGTCATTAATTAATAGTCTTTTAACTGAGTTTCTTGGTGAAGACGTAACCTAAAATTTGGTGATGGAGAAGAAGAAAAATAATAAAATTGTTTACATCTATTATACCATAATACAATATGAATATGGTGAATAAATATACTATCGAGACTCATTATATAATTTGAATTATTACCAATGTATACGGAATATGTGCCCCTAATTAATAGTCTTTATATTTAGTTTCTTGGTGATGAAGTAACCTAAAATTTGGTGATGAAAAAGAAGAAAAATATTGAAATTGTTTACATCTATTATACCATAATATAATATGAATATGGTGAATAAATATACTATCGAGACTCATTATATAATTTGAATTATTTCCAATGTATATAGAATATGTGTCATCAGTTAATAGTCTTTTAACTTAGTTTCCTAGTGATGAAGTAACCTAAAATTTGGCGATGGAGAAGAAGAAAATAGTGAAATTGTTTACATCTATTATACCATAATACAATAAGAATATGGTGGATAAATATACTATTGAGATTCATTATATAATTTGAATTATAAACAATGTATACTAAATATGTGTCATTAATTAATAGTCTTTAAACTTAGTTTCTTGGTGAAGAAGTAACCTAAAATTTGGTGATGGAGAAGAAGGAAAGTATTGTAATTTTTTTACATCTATTATACCATAATACAATATGAATATGGTGAATAAATAGACTATCGGACCTCATTATTTAATTTGAATTATAACCAATGTATAAGAAATATGTGTCATTAGATAATAGTCTTTTACCTTAGTTTCTTGGCGAAGAAGTAACCTAAAATTTGGTGATGGAAAAGAAGAAAAATACTGAAATTCTTTATATCTATTATACCATAATAAAATATGAATATGGTGAGTAAATATACTCTCGAGCGTCATTATATAATTTGAATTATTACCAATGTATATGGAATATGTGCCTCTAATTAATAGTCTTTTAATTAAGTTTCTTGGTGATGAAGTAACCTAAAATTTGGTGATGGAGTAGAAGAAAAACATTGAAATTATTTACATTTATTATACTTTAATACAATATGAATATGGTGAATAAATATACTATCGAGACTCATTATATAATTGGAGTTATTACCAATGTATGTTGAATATGTGTCATTAATTAACAGTCTTTTAACTTAGTTTCTTGGTGAAGAAGTAACCTAAAATTTGGTGATGGAAAAGAAGAAAAATACTGAAATTGTTTATATCTATTATACCATAATAAAATATGAATATGGTGAATAAATATACTCTCGAGCCTCATTATATAATTTGAATTATTACCAATGTATATGGAATATGTGCCCCTAATTAATAGTCTTTTAATTAAGTTTCTTGGTGATGAAGTAACCTAAAATTTGGTGATGGAGAAGAAGAAAAACATTGAAATTGTTTACATTTATTATACCTTAATACAATATGAATATGGTGAATAAATATACTATCGAGACTCATTATATAATTTGAAATATTTCCAATGTATATGGAATATGTGTCATTAATTATTAGTCTTTTAACTTAGTTTCTTAGTGATGAAGTAACCTAAAATTTAGTGATGGAGAAGAAGAAAATATTGAAATTGTTTAAATCTATTATACCATAATACAATATGAATATGGGGAATAAATATACTATCGAGACTCATTATATAATTTGAATTATTAGCAATGTATATGAAATATGTGTCATTAATTAATAGTCTTTTAACTTATTTTCTTGGGGAAGAAGTAACCTAAAATTTGGTGATGAATAAGAAGAAAAATATTGAAATTTTTTACATCTATTATACCATAATATAATATGAATATGATGAATAAATATACTATCGAGACTCATTATATAATTTGAATTATTACCAATTTATATGGAATATGTGTCATCAATTAATAGTCTTTTAACTTAGTTTCTTAGTGATGAAGTAACCTAAAATTTGTTGATGGAGAAGAAGAAAATACTGAAATTGCTTATATCTATTATACCACAATACAACATGAATATGGTGAATAAATATACTATCGAGACTCATTATATAATTTTAATTATTTCTAATGTATATGGAATATGTGTCATTAATTAATAGTATTTTAACTTAGTTTCTTGGTGAAGAATTAACCTAAAATTTGGTGATGGAGAAGAAGGAAAATACTGAAATTGTTTACATCTATTATACCATAATACAATATAAATATGGTTGATAAATATACTATTGAGATTCATTATATATTTTGAATTATTAAAAATGTATACTATATATGTGTCTTTAATTAGTAGTCTTTTAATTTAGATTCATGGTGAAGAAGTAACCTAAAATTTGGTGATGAAAAAGAAGAAAAAAATTGAAATTGTTTACATCTATTATACCATAATACAATATGAATATGGTGAATAAATATACTATCGGGCCTCATTATATAATTTGAATTATAACCAATGTATATGAAATATGTGTAATTAATTAATAGTCTTTTAACTTAGTTTCTTGTTGAAGAAGTAACCTAAAATTTGCTGATGGAGAAGAAGAAAATACCGAAATTGTTTACATCTATTATACCATAATACAATATGAATATAGTGAATAAATATACTATCGAGACTCATTAGATAATTTGAATTATTTCAAATGTATATGGAATATGTGTCATTAATTAATAGTTTTTTAATTTAGTTTCTTGGTGAAGAAGTAACCTAAAATTTGGTGATGGAGAAGAAGAAAATACTGAAATTGTTTACATCTATTATACCATAATACAATATAAATATGGTGAATAAAAATATTATCTAGACTCATTAGATAATTTGAATTATTTCAAATATATATGGAATATGTGTCATTAATTAATAGTCTTTTAATTTAGTTTCTTAGTGATGAAGTAACCTACAATTTGGTGATGGAGAAGAAGAAAAATATTGACATTATTTACATCTATGATAACATAATACAATATGAATATGGTGAATAAATATATTATCGGGCCTCATTATATAATTTTAGTTATTACACATGTATATGGAATATGTGTCATTAATTAATAGTCTTTTAACTTAGTTTCTTAGTGAAGAAGTAACCTAAAACTTGGTGATGGAGAAGAAGAAAAATACTGAAATTGTTTATATCTATTATACCATAATACAATATGAATATGGTGAATAAATATACTATCGAGCCTCATTATATAATTTAAATTATTACCAATGTATATTAAATATGTGTCATTAATTAATAGTCTTTTAACTTAATTTCTTGGTGAAGACGTAACCTAAAATTTGGTGATGGAGAAGAAGAAAAATAATGAAATTGTTTACATCTATTATACCATAATATAATATGAATATGGTGAATAAATATACTATCGAGACTCATTATATAATTTGAATTATTACCAATGTATACGGAATATGTGCCCCTAATTAATAGTCTTTATATTTAGTTTCTTGGGGATGAAGTAACATAAAATTTGGTTATGAAAAAGAAGAAAAATATTGAAATTGTTTACATCTATTATACCATAATATAATGTGAATATGGTGAATAAATATACTATCGAGACTCATTATATAATTTGAATTATTTCCAATGTATATAGAATATGTGTCGTCAATTAATAGTCTTTTAATTAGTTTCTTAGTGATGAAGTAACCTAAAATTTGGCGATGGAGAAGACGAAAATAGTGAAATTGTTTACATCTATTATACCATAATACAATAAGAATATGGTGGATAAATATACTATTGAGATTCATTATATAATTTGAATTATAAACAATGTATACTAAATATGTGTCATTAATTAATAGTCTTTAAACTTAGTTTCTTGGTGAAGAAGTAACCTAAAATTTGGTGATGGAGAAGAAGGAAAGTATTGAAATTTTTTTACATCTATTATACCATAATACAATATGAATATGGTGAATAAATATACAATCGGACCTCATTATTTAATTTGAATTATAACCAATGTATAAGAAATATGTGTCATTAGATAATAGTCTTTTACCTTAGTTTCTTGGCGAAGAAGTAACCTAAAATTTGGTGATGGAAAAGAAGAAAAATACTGAAATTCTTTATATCTATTATACCATAATAAAATATGAATATGGTGAATAAATATACTCTCGAGCGTCATTATATAATTTGAATTATTACCAATGTATATGGAATATGTGCCCCTAATTAATAGTCTTTTAATTAAGTTTCTTGGTGATGAAGTAACCTAAAATTTGGTGATGGAGAAGAAGAAAAACATTGAAATTGTTTACATCTATTATACCTTAATACAATATGAATATGGTGAATAAATATACTATCGAGACTCATTATATAATTGGAGTTATTACCAATGTATGTTGAATATGTGTCATTAATTAACAGTCTTTTAACTTAGTTTCTTGGTGAAGAAGTAACCTAAAATTTGGTGATGGAAAAGAAGAAAAATACTGAAATTGTTTATATCTATTATACCATAATAAATTATGAATATGATGAATAAATATACTCTCGAGCTTCATTATATAATTTGAATTATTACCAATGTATATGGAATATGTGCCCCTAATTAATAGTCTTTTAATTAAGTTTCTTGGTGATGAAGTAACCTAAAATTTGGTGATGGAAAAGAAGAAAAACATTAAAATTGTTTACAAATATTATACCTTAATACAATATAAATATGGTGAATAAATATACTATCGAGACTCATTATATAATTTGAATTATTACCAATGTATATGAAATATGTGTCATTAATTAATAGTCTTTTAACTTATTTTCTTGGGAAAGAAGTAACCTGAAATTTGGTGATGAATAAGAAGAAAAATATTGAAATTTTTTACATCTATTATACCATAATATAATATGAATATGGTGAATAAATATACTATCGAGACTCATTATATATTTTGAATTATTACCAATGTATATGGAATATGTGTCATCAATTAATAGTCTTTTAACTTAGTTTCTTAGTGATGAAGTAACCTAAAATTTGTTGATGGAGAAGAAGAAAATACTGAAATTGCTTATATCTATTATACCACAATACAATATGAATATGGTGAATAAATATACTATCGAGACTCATTATATAATTTTAATTATTTCTAATGTATGTGGAATATGTGTCATTAATTAATAGTATTTTAACTTAGTTTCTTGGTGAAGAAGTAACCTAAAATTTGGTGATGGAGAAGAAGGAAAATACTTAAATTGTTTACATCTATTATATCATAATACAATATAAATATGGTGGATAAATAAACTATTGAGATTAATTATATATTTTGAATTATTAAAAATTTATACTATATATGTGTCTTTAATTAGTAGTCTTTTAATTTAGATTCCTGGAGAAGAAGTAACCTAAAATTTGGTGATGAAAAAGAAGAAAAAAATTGAAATTGTTTACATCTATTATACCATAATACAATATGAATATGGTGAATAAATATACTATCGGGCCTCATTATATAATTTGAATTATAACCAATGTATATGAAATATGTGTAATTAATTAATAGTCTTTTAACTTAGTTTCTTGTTGAAGAAGTAACCTAAAATTGGCTGATGGAGAAGAAGAAAATACCGAAATTGTTTACATCTATTATACCATAATACAATATGAATATAGTGAATAAATATACTATCGAGACTCATTAGATAATTTGAATTATTTCAAATGTATATGGAATATGTGTCATTAAGTAATAGTCTTTTAACTTAGTTTCTTGGTGATGAAGAAGAAGAAAAATACTGAAATTGTTTACATCTATTACAACATAATACAATATGAATATGGTGAATAAATATACTATCGAGCCTCATTATATAATTGGAATTATTACAAATGTATATGGTATATGTGCCCCTAATTAATAGTCTTTTAATTTAGTTTCTTGGTGAAGAAGTAACCTAAAATTTGGTGATGGAAAAGAAGAAAATATTGAAATTGTTTACATCTATTATACCATAATACAATATAAATATGGTGAATAAAAATATTATCGAGACTCATTAGATAATTTGAATTATTTCAAATATCTATGGAATATGTGTCATTAATTAATAGTCTTTTAATTTAGTTTCTTAGTGATGAAGTAACCTAAAATTTGGTGATGGAGAAGAAGAAAAATATTGAAATTATTTACATCTATGATAACATAATACAATATAAATATGGTGAATAAATATATTATCGGGCCTCATTATATAATTTTAGTTATTACCAATGTATATGGAATATGTGTCATTAATTAATAGTCTTTTAACTGAGTTTCTTGGTGAAGACGTAACCTAAAATTTGGTGATGGAGAAGAAGAAAAATAATAAAATTGTTTACATCTATTATACCATAATACAATATGAATATGGTGAATAAATATACTATCGAGACTCATTATATAATTTGAATTATTACCAATGTATACGGAATATGTGCCCCTAATTAATAGTCTTTATATTTAGTTTCTTGGTGATGAAGTAACCTAAAATTTGGTGATGAAAAAGAAGAAAAATATTGAAATTGTTTACATCTATTATACCATAATATAATATGAATATGGTGAATAAATATAATATCAAGACTCATTATATAATTTGAATTATTTCTAATGTATATAGAATATGTGTCATCAGTTAATAGTCTTTTAACTTAGTTTCTTAGTGATGAAGTAACCTAAAATTTGGCGATGAAGAAGAAGAAAATAGTGAAATTGTTTACATCTATTATACCATAATACAATAAGAATATGGTGAATAAATATACTATTGAGATTCATTATATAATTTGAATTATAAACAATGTATACTAAATATGTGTCATTAATTAATAGTCTTTAAACTTAGTTTCTTGGTGAAGAAGTAACCTAAAATTTGGTGATGGAGAAGAAGGAAAGTATTGAAATTTTTTTACATCTATTATACCATAATACAATGTGAATATGGTGAATAAATATACAATCGGACCTCATTATTTAATTTGAATTATAACCAATGTATAAGAAATATGTGTCATTAGATAATAGTCTTTTACCTTAGTTTCTTGGCGAAGAAGTAACCTAAAATTTGGTGATGGAAAAGAAGAAAAATACTGAAATTCTTTATATCTATTATACCATAATAAAATATGAATATGGTGAATAAATATACTCTCGAGCGTCATTATATAATTTGAATTATTACCAATGTATATGGAATATGTGCCCCTAATTAATAGTCTTTTAATTAAGTTTCTTGGTGATGAAGTAACCTAAAATTTGGTGATGGAGAAGAAGAAAAACATTGAAATTATTTACATCTATTATACTTTAATACAATATGAATATGGTGAATAAATATACTATCGAGACTCATTATATAATTGGAGTTATTACCAATGTATGTCGAATATGTGTCATTAATTAACAGTCTTTTAACTTAGTTTCTTGGTGAAGAAGTAACCTAAAATTTGGTTATTGAAAAGAAGAAAAATACTGAAATTGTTTATATCTATTATACCATAATAAAATATGAATATGGTGAATAAATATACTCTCGAGCCTCATTATATAATTTGAATTATTACCAATGTATATGGAATATGTGCCCCTAATTAATAGTCTTTTAATTAAGTTTCTTGGTGATGAAGTAACCTAAAATTTGGTGATGGAGAAGAAGAAAAACATTGAAATTGTTTACATCTATTATACTTTAATACAATATGAATATGGTGAATAAATATACTATCGAGACTCATTATATAATTTGAAATATTTCCAATGTATATGGAATAAGTGTCATTAATTATTAGTCTTTTAACTTAGTTTCTTAGTGATGAAGTAACCTAAAATTTGGTGATGGAGAAGAAGAAAATATTGAAATTGTTTAAATCTATTATACTATAATACAATATGAATATGGTGAATAAATATACTATCGAGACTCATTATATAATTTGAATTATTAGCAATGTATATGAAATATGTGTCATTAATTAATAGTGTTTTAACTTATTTTTTTGGGGAAGAAGTAACCTAAAATTTGGTGATAAATAAGAAGAAAAATATTGAAATTTTTTACATCTATTATACCATAATATAATATGAATATGGTGAATAAATATACTATCGAGACTCATTATATAATTTGAATTATTACCAATTTATATGGAATATGTGTCATCAATTAATAGTCTTTTAACTTAGTTTCTTAGTGATGAAGTAACCTAAAATTTGTTGATGGAGAAGAAGAAAATACTGAAATTGCTTATATCTATTATACCATAATACAATATAAATATGGTGGATAAATAAACTATTGAGATTCATTATATATTTTGAATTATTTCTAATGTATATGGAATATGTGTCATTAATTAATAGTATTTTAACTTAGTATCTTGGTGAAGAATTAACCTAAAATTTGGTGATGAAAAAGAAGAAAAATATTGAAATTGTTTACATATATTATACCATAATATAATATGAATATGGTGAATAAATATACTATCGTGACTCATTATATAATTTGAATTATTTCCAATGTATATGGAATATGTGTCGTCAATTAATAGTTTTTTAACTTAGTTTCTTAGTGATAGAGTAAAACAAAATTTGGCGATGGAGAAGAAGAAAATACTGAAATTGTTTACATCTATTATACCACAATACAATAAGAATATGGTGGATAAATATACTATAGAGATTCATTATATAATTTGAATTATAAACAATGTATACTAAATATGTGTCATTAATTAATAGTCTTTAAACTTAGTTTCTTGGTGAAGAAGTAACCTAAAATTTGGTGATGGAGAAGAAGAAAAATAATAAAATTGTTTACATCTATTATACCATAATACAATATGAATATGGTGAATAAATATAGTATCGAGACTCATTATATAATTTGAATTATTACCAATGTATATGGAATATGTGCCCCTAATTAATAGTCTTTATATTTAGTTTCTTGGTGATGAAGTAACCTAAAATTTGGTGATGAAAAAGAAGAAAAATATTGAAATTGTTTACATCTATTATACCATAATACAACATGAATATGGTAAATAAATATAGTATCGAGACTCATTATATAATTTGAATTATTACCAATGTATATGGAATATGTGCCCCTAATTAATAGTCTTTATATTTAGTTTCTTGGTGATGAAGTAACCTAAAATTTGGTTATGAAAAAGAAGAAAAATATTGAAATTGTTTACATCAATTATACCATAATATAATGTGAATATGGTGAATAAATATACTATCGAGACTCATTATATAATTTGAATTATTTCCAATGTATATAGAATATGTGTCGTCAATTAATAGTCTTTTAACTTAGTTTCTTAGTGATGAAGTAACCTAAAATTTGGTGATGGAGAAGAAGAAAAATAATAAAATTGTTTACATCTATTATACCATAATACAATATGAATATGGTGAATAAATATAGTATCGAGAGTCATTATATAATTTGAATTATTACCAATGTATATGGAATATGTGCCCCTAATTAATAGTCTTTATACTTAGTTTCTTGGTGAAGACGTAACCTAAAATTTGGTGATGGAGAAGAAGAAAAATAATGAAATTGTTTACATCTATTATACCATAATACAATATGAATATGGTGAATAAATATAGTATCGAGACTCATTATATAATTTTAATTATTACCAATGTATATGGAATATGTGCCCCTAATTAATAGTCTTTATATTTAGTTTCTTGGTGATGAAGTAACCTAAAATTTGGTTATGAAAAAGAAGAAAAATATTGAAATTGTTTACATCTATTATACCATAATATAATGTGAATATGGTGAATAAATATACTATCGAGACTCATTATATAATTTGAATTATTTCCAATATATATAGAATATGTGTCGTCAATTAATAGTCTTTTAACTTAGTTTCTTAGTGATGAAGTAACCTAAAATTTGGCGATGGAGAAGAAGAAAATAGTGAAATTGTTTACATCTATTATACCATAATACAATAAGAATATGGTGGATAAATATACTATTGACATTCATTATATAATTTGAATTATAAAAAAAGTATACTAAATATGTGTCATTAATTAATAGTCTTTAAACTTAGTTTCTTGGTGAAGAAGTAACCTAAAATTTGGTGATGGAGAAGAAGGAAAGTATTGAAATTTTTTTACATCTATTATACCATAATACAATATGAATATGGTGAATAAATATACTATCGGACCTCATTATTTAATTTGAATTATAACCAATGTATAAGAAATATGTGTCATTAATTAATAATCTTTTACCTTAGTTTCTTGGCGAAGAAGTAACCTAAAATTTGGTGATGGAAAAGAAGAAAAATACTGAAATTGTTTATATCTATTATACCATAATAAATTATGAATATGGTGAATAAATATACTCTCGAGCCTCATTATATAATTTGAATTATTACCAATGTATATGGAATATGTTCCCCTAATTAATAGTCTTTTAATTAAGTTTCTTGGTGATGAAGTTACCTAAAATTTGGTGATGGAGAAGAAGAAAAACATTAAAATTGTTTACATCTATTATACCTTAATACAATATGAATATGGTGAATAAATATACTATCGAGACTCATTATATAATTTGAAATATTTCCAAAGTATATGGAATATGTGTCATTAATTAATAGTCTTTTAACTTAGTTTCTTAGTGATGAAGTAACCTAAAATTTGGCGATGGAGAAGAAGAAAATAGTGAAATTGTTTACATCTATTATACCATAATACAATAACAATATGGTGGATAAATATACTATTGAGATTCATTATATAATTTGAATTATAAACAATGTATACTAAATATGTGTCATTAATTAATAGTCTTTAAACTTAGTTTCTTGGTGAAGAAGTAACCTAAAATTTGGTGATGGAGAAGAAGGAAAGTATTGAAATTTTTTTACATCTATTATACCATAATACAATATGAATATGGTGAATAAATATACAATCAGACCTCATTATTTAATTTGAATTATAACCAATGTATAAGAAATATGTGTCATTAGATAATAGTCTTTTACCTTAGTTTCTTGGCGAAGAAGTAACCTAAAATTTGGTGATGGAAAAGAAGAAAAATACTGAAATTCTTTATATCTATTATAGCATAATAAAATATGAATATGGTGAATAAATATACTCTCGAGCGTCATTATATAATTTGAATTATTACCAATGTATATGGAATATGTGCCCCTAATTAATAGTCTTTTAATTAAGTTTCTTGGTGATGAAGTAACCTAAAATTTGGTGATGGAGAAGAAGAAAAACATTGAAATTGATTACATCTATTATACCTTAATACAATATGAATATGGTGAATAAATATACTATCGAGACTCATTATATAATTGGAGTTATTACCAATGTATGTTGAATATGTGTCATTAATTAACAGTGTTTTAACTTAGTTTCTTGGTGAAGAAGTAACCTAAAATTTGGTGATGGAAAAGAAGAAAAATACTGAAATTGTTTATATCTATTATACCATAATAAATTATGAATATGGTGAATAAATATACTCTCGAGCTTCATTATATAATTTGAATTATTACCAATGTATATGGAATATGTGCCCCTAATTAATAGTCTTTTAATTAAGTTTCTTGGTGATGAAGTAACCTAAAATTTGGTGATGGAGAAGAAGAAAAACATTGAAATTG
>CATIWC010000887.1:0-192708 GCA_948472305.1 Vicia faba | reverse complement strand
CTCCCAACAGATTCATAAGTCATACAACTTGGCACAAATACAATGATGCAATGATATATTCGGCCTCACAAAAAGAGAGTGCCCCAATAGGTTCCTTTTTATAACACCAAGAGATTGGTGTTCCTCCGAACATAAAGATATAATCAACCGTAAACTTTCGATCATCCTTATCTCCATTCCAATTGGAATCCGTGTAACTAAGCAAATTGCATATTCTGCCTGTATTAGCTGTGGAAAAGAGAATTCCGTAGCCAAGATTTCCTTTGATTTATCTTAGAATCCTCTTAACTGCTGCCAAGTGAGACACCTTCAATCCCTCCATGAATCTACTCGTAATACCGACACTAAACACCAAATCTGGTAGCATATTGCACAAGTAACATAATGATCCAATTAATCTCCTATATTTTGTTGAATCCGAATTATGCTAATCATCACTTTTAGAAAATTTTAACCTTGCTTCAGCAGGTGTATTGGCAGCATTACAATGCTCTATATCACTGATCGGAACTTTATAAGTCTGTCGGGATACTAACTGCAAGTATACAGTTCAGTCGTTCTAGTTTTAAAAGATTATCGAACCCACAAAGACTGAGGATCAATCGCATACGATCTAATGCTACAGTTTGTTTAACTAAGCTATGAATATTCGATTTTTTTGGGGGGGGGGGGGGTCAGTTTAATTAAAAATAATAGTAATAGTTATACCGGTATGTGATAGTCGGACTTCGAGAATTCGGTGAATCGCTTGGCCTATAAAGTATTTCGGTAAAAACTAATTGTTTAAAAAACCTGAGACATACACTCTCGTGTTCATGAAATAAGTTATGCTACTAAACCTAGTGGATGCACTTTAAATTTAATAACACTTTTTTGAAAATAATTTGAGTTTAATTAATTTATTAAAACACTCTCGTGTATTTAAAAATTAATGTTTCGTTACCACTATCTGGGTTGAACCCCAGCTCTCGCATGCAGGTTCTTGCCTTAATTAATTTCCCACTCTCGTGGCAAAATCGTGTTAATTATCATCTCACTCTCGTGACAAGGGTAGTTAAATTAAACATGGAAATTGGAAATCAGAAATTGTTTTATAAATATTTTTGGCCAAGGTATCACTGAATTCTCTCGGTTCTTAAGAGTCACATACCGGTATGAATAATTTAGCCGGACATAATATATTTAATACCAATGCAATTCAAAATATAATCCATAGAAATAATTGGCATAATACAAGAATGAATAAATATTAATTGCAATAAAAAACCTGGAAATAATGTTGTTGTGGTAATCTTGGATGCTTACCAATTCCTTGTAATTCAATCGAAATCTATAACTGTGTTAATTCTTAGATGAAGAATTAACACTCTAAAAACTAATTCTGGGAATAAAAATTACAGTACGAATGAAAATGGTTCAAAAATAAATAATATAGTTTAATGTAGAAAAGCAGCAATTTTGGTCTCTGAAAAAATTCTTCGACCGTCGGTCCCTTTGCACTACCACATATATATAGGAGAAAATATTGCAGTTGAGAAAATCTTGGAAGAGGCTTGAGTGGCGTGAAAATAGGATGCATGGTTACTGAGTGGAGGAAATATTGGAGAAGGATTCTGCCTCACGTTGCCCACGTCTCCACCAATTCATAACGTTCCTCTTTACGCGCGTGACGATCGTCACAGGTGGGTGACGGTCGTAATGCGCTTAAATAGCGAATTACGCTCATCAACGATGTGTGACGAGCGTTCTTTCTAGTTGGGGAGGTGTGACGGTCGTCAGAGGGTGTGACGGTCGTCACAGGTGAAAAATCTGAGATTTTGTTCTTTTCTCTTCTGTTTCTTGTTTAGCTTTTTTCATGTGGTCCTTTTTTCATTGTCTTGAGTTGACAAATGTTATACCTGTGAAAAGACATAAAAAATCGGAATAATCGGGAGTTAGACGACTTGATGTATTATAAAATCAGTAGAAAGTGTAGTAATTATATGATATGATTTCTCGTTATCAAATTCCCCCATACTTAAACCTTTGCCTGTCCTCAAGCAAATAGTCATTCAAAAGGTCGGACAAGTTTTGTCAAGCGCATATGCATGACATACCTTGGATTTTTAAAGCAATTTTGGGAAATCCTCGTCGGTTCGGCCAATACTTGAGTGAAACACTAAAGATACGCTAATGACACAAGCAATAAGCTTAGTCGTAGGCTTCTATTTCAAACGAGCTATCCAACAGTTATGTTATAATTCTGCCCAGAGTTCCTCGTATCTTTTTTCACCCAGTTTCGTTCTGGCGCAATCACATTAAGCCCTTTGTCTTAGCACGCACGTAGTGGAGTAACCGGTTAGTGACTTTGATCCTTTTAGCACGGGGTCTGGTACACGAATGTGGCAACCCTACATATGTTATCCAAATTGGAGGTTGTGGGGGATCGGGCCCGTAGCACGCCCTACCGAGTTCAGAACCAGATACCTCTGAACCAACCAACACTGGATTCCTTCATTATTTGCTCAGATCTTATATGTGACCGTATATTTTGGTGCACAAAATTTCTTTTCTTTTAGCAGCGAGATATGAAGGATATTTTTAGAATCAGGCATCAAACACTTATATTCATCGATTCTCCACGTGGTTTGTGTCAAGACGGTGCTGACTGCTAGTATAAACTACTAGGGGTTGCTCTAGAACTTAAAACTCCAGATATCGGTATAATGGTTATTGAAACGGATCGCGTAAGTAGGAAGTCTACGGTGTCATAACCGTATCGATCTTGTTATGTCGTTTTCGGCTTCCTCAACTGAGATTTCGTTAAAATAGGTATGTCAGGCTAATGTGAAGATAAAAAAATTTTGGTATGGCTAAATAAAGCAAAGAATTTGAATCGAGACATATCGTAAAAATTTACTAGTTTATAAAAGATGGAAAGGTACCTCTCCCACACTAAATCCAACATTATCCTCAATGTTGCGGTATATAGGCGGGGAAGTACAATTACAAAAACAAACGGAAAGGAAATGAAACAGAAAAAATAATAAACTACATAGAAAATAAAGAAAAAACTACTGGTGACCACGTCCTTTACTCCTGGTGCGAGAGCGTCTGGTAGGAGTGGCTTCTGTATCAGTATCCTGGAAACCAAGGGTGCTGACGTCCAGCCTTAAGGCATTGAGTTTTGACAGGGCCTTATCCAACCTCTCATTCATGCTCTGCTGTCCAGTCAAGATCTGAGTGTTTTGAGCGCATAGATACTCATATTGCTCCTGCTGTCTTCTTTCAAGCGCTGCGCTCATTTGATTTTGCTGGTTGTTGGTCATAGTGCATGCAAAATATTTAATCGTGAAAATGGTTTGGAATGTGGATTGAGTAGTGGGTTGATGGAGTTTAAGTGTTGGAATTTGAGAGAAAATTTGAATGGGTACTGTTACGGATTTGGGAAAAAAGGGAAGAATGAATGGAAAGTGGAACGACTTCTGTAATAGCAGAATATGCTATTAGGCGCGCGTGATGACCGTCACAATGGGCTGACGGGCGTAACACGGTGAAACGCGTGTTACGCTCGTCATGGGGACGTTATGATCGTTACGGGTGCAAAGAATCATATTTATGAAATGGACGAAACAGTATAATTCCAAAACATTATAACACAATAATTCAATACATGTAGAGTATTTCCAACATACATCGTATAACAAAATTTTGCAAAATGATAATATGATCAGTGGATATAATATTAGATGTAACACACAGTAAATTTAATGAAAATGAAAATAAACTGAAAATGAAATGAATATATGTTTCTAACAGAACTTCAAAAACTGTAAAGAGTAAACTTGTTTAAAATGAAATCATAAACTGCCTAGAAACATAAAACACAAGGTAAAAATAAGTGTTGATTCTGCTGCTTCATCCCAGTCGCATCTTCAAGTCTTCGAAAGCTGCATGTATGTGATAAAACTGCTCCACAGTAATATCAGTTAAGCCTATCACGTCCATACGCATACCCTTCAACTCGTTCTTGATTCCATTGATGTCCGTCTGGTAAACGTCCAGTGTAGAAAAGATCTTATTCAAAATTTTAGCATATTCTCCTTTTGTTGTTGCAGGGGCATCAACATCCTCTACGATGTTGTTACCATCATGGTAACCAGGAGGGGTCTCAGGGTCACTCTCATCAGACATTGTGGTATCATAAACTTGGTAGGATTGGGGTGTCTCAGGTGTCGAAGGGTGGTCGGGAGGGTTAAGCTCATACAACCAATTGTCGCGATTGTGGGCACTTGTTTTGGCATGGTTAGGAAGTGTAAATGCCGTGATTACTCCGTCCCTTATCAAGTAATCGAAGGGTGCAGGACCTAGGTTACCTATTATTCGTAGGTGGAAACAAAAATCAATGTTCATAGGGAGGATTGAACCAAATTGTGTACACCTATGTAGCTGGTATCTAAGTCCTAGGGCGTTGGCAATCATGGTAGCAAGGCCTGCTATGATGATTGGCTCGCTAGGGTTCTCAGCAATGCGGGTAAATATCTGCATTAAGAATGGCACTGCATTTACAGGTCAGCCCTGGGTCATACACTGCAGCAAAAATATCTCATCTTTAGATACGGCAGTGCGGTTCTGTTCTTTTCCGAAAATGGTATGTGCTAGAATCTTGTGGAAATAGCGGATAGGGGGGTTGCGTATTTCATTATTATCCATGCTATCCGGATCAGGGTGGTAATTTCCGGTTAAATTCCCCCAAAGATAGTCTAGCTCAAAATCCATTAACTCTGCCTGGGTGGTGGAAAAAGCAAAAGGTCCGCTAGGGAATCCTAGAAGGTCGGCTAATTCTTTATGGGTGTAAGCAAATTCAATACCAAATAACCTGAAGGCTATAAATCCCTTTCTAGTTCCGAAACCGCGCTCGGGTATATGAACTAAGGAGCTCAGAAACTCAAGGGTGAGCTCGCGGTATGTAATAAACCTAGATTTAATGTGGGCTTTTTCCCACCCCAGCTGGCTAAACAAATAATGGACACTATCCTTAATGCCTAAAGTGTCCATTGTTGGTTCATCATAATATAAGGTCATACCAATATTTCTGTGTGATAATTCCTCAAACCTCCTCATTTGGTTTCTGCCTCTAAAAGTGGTTTTCATAGTATATAGTAAAGGGAGGGAAGCAAATCATGGGAGAAGGTAGGATAGAAAAAGACTTTTTCAGAAAACCTGTAAAGTTGTTTGAAAATCAACAGCAGTTGTATAAAATTTTTTTTAGAAGTAATGAAAATAAAGCTTTAAAAGAAATAAATGTAGAAACGGAAAAGAAAAACAAAAATAAGAACATACAGAAATAATAGCAAAAACAAATAGGTGGGTTCCCTCCCACGCAGAGCTTTGTTTAACGTCGATAGCTCGATGGCTCAGAAGTGCAAGCACTCATGGTGGTTCTCTCTAGGATGACTCCTCGGTTGAACTTTTAGTAGTTGTCATTTTCCATGGCCACTTATCAAGCCATCTCACATATCCCTCACCTTTTCTTTTCTTTCTTTTGTGGGGTAGTGCATTCTTTTGAACTTGTGGTGGTGGTTCTGGATCTATCCTAAGTGTCAACTTTTCAAGTTTGGGCTTAGTGATTTCATCCACCACCTCAAAGGTTAACCTTACCTTCTTAACAGTAATTATATCCCTAGTTTCACGGTCCTCTAATTTTCTCTTTTTATGCAAGACTTCCAACAAGGGTGCATTAGTGTGGATATTTTCCAATACCTCCACATATGTTTTAGATTGGGAGTCTATCTGAGCTTCCATAAAACTTTTCGAGAAAGGAAACGGTGGGGTATAGGGGTGAGGCATAACAATAGGTGCTCCCTTTTCTACCTCTTCTACAACCTCCCTTTTAGATGGTGTTGGAGGATTTTTCTCAATCTTTACTCTTTTCTCGTCTGAACTCTCCTCGTCCACATCATTACTCTCCTCAACCTCATTATCACTCTCTTCAACCTCATTATCGCTCTCCTTAGGATTTTCAACTTGTTTTTCACTACTGGTTGTTACAACATCCAATTTCTCCTCAGGGAAGGGTCCTAGAGGGTTTTGTTCAAGCTGGGAGATTTGGGTCTCTAAGGCTATGTTGTGGGTCGCGAGCGAGTCAACCACAGTGGTAAGTTGCCTAAGGTTTTCACTGTTTTGAAGACTTTGTTTTCTAAACTCTTCGTTCTGGACAGTTTGTGTCTCTACAAAGTGCTCCATCAGAGATTCTAACCTAGAGTGAATTAGCGTCGCGTCAGAATCCTCCATTGATGTTTCGAAGTTGAAATCATGCGATTCTTCTGATTCTTCAAATTGAGTTAGAGTCGCATTTTGTGTTTCCGTAAAGCGCTTTGTCATCATTGATATTTCATTAAAATTTCCCATTAATATTTCGAGGTCGGATTTATAGGATACTTGCGTCTCCTCGAAATATTGGGTGTAGTGATTGTAGGGGAAATTTGGTTGAGGATAAGTTTGGTTGGAATTATAATATTCTTGCGATTCCTCAAAACATTGGGATTGGTGGTTGGAAAGGTAATTTGGATGAGAATGAGTCCGTGATGCATTGAGATTCTCCAATAGTATTTCGAGGTCGGATTTACGGGATTCTTGTGATTCCTCGAAATACTCAGAGTGGGGGTTGTAGAAAAAATTCGGGTGATACATAGTAATTGGGACAAGATTCATAGATGCAAAGACTCGCTTCGGGAGTGAGTATTTGGCATACAAATCGAAAGAGGGTTTCTGTTGCCTAGTCTAAACGCGCAACAAAAGAATCGTACTTAATTGACTAATCAGTCCCCAGCAACGGCGCCAAAAACTTGATCGGGACTTTATAAGTCTGTCGGGATACTAACTGCAAGTATACAGTTCAGCCGTTCTAGTTTTAAAAGATTATCGAACCCACAAAGACTGAGGATCAATCGCATACGATCTAATGCTACAGTTTGTTTAACTAAGCTATGAATATTCGATTTTTTTGGGGGGGGGGGGGTCAGTTTAATTAAAAATAATAGTAATAGTTATACCGGTATGTGATAGTCGGACTTCGAGAATTCGGTGAATCGCTTGGCCTATAAAGTATTTCGGTAAAAACTAATTGTTTAAAAACCTGAGACATACACTCTCGTGTTCATGAAATAAGTTATGCTACTAAACCTAGTGGATGCACTTTAAATTTAATAACACTTTTTGAAAATAATTTGAGTTTAATTAATTTATTAAAACACTCTCGTGTATTTAAAAATTAATGTTTCGTTACCACTATCTGGGTTGAACCCCAGCTCTCGCATGCAGGTTCTTGCCTTAATTAATTTCCCACTCTCGTGGCAAAATCGTGTTAATTATCATCTCACTCTCGTGACAAGGGTAGTTAAATTAAACATGGAAATTGGAAACCAGAAATTGTTTTATAAATATTTTTGGCCAAGGTATCACTGAATTCTCTCGGTTCTTAAGAGTCACATACCGGTATGAATAATTTAGCCGGACATAATATATTTAATACCAATGCAATTCAAAATATAATCCATAAAAATAATTGGCATAATACAAGAATGAATAAATATTAATTGCAATAAAAAACCTGGAAATAATGTTGTTGTGGTAATCTTGGATGCTTACCAATTCCTTGTAATTCAATCGAAATCTATAACTGTGTTAATTCTTAGATGAAGAATTAACACTCTAAAAACTAATTCTGGGAATAAAAATTACAGTACGAATGAAAATGGTTCAAAAATAAATAATATAGTTTAATGTAGAAAAGCAGCAATTTTGGTCTCTGAAAAAATTCTTCGACCGTCGGTCCCTTTGCACTACCACATATATATAGGAGAAAATATTGCAGTTGAGAAAATCTTGGAAGAGGCTTGAGTGGCGTGAAAATAGGATGCATGGTTACTGAGTGGAGGAAATATTGGAGAAGGATTCTGCCTCACGTTGCCCACGTCTCCACCAATTCATAACGTTCCTCTTTACGCGCGTGACGATCGTCACAGGTGGGTGACGGTCGTAATGCGCTTAAATAGCGAATTACGCTCATCAACGATGTGTGACGAGCGTTCTTTCTAGTTGGGGAGGTGTGACGGTCGTCAGAGGGTGTGACGGTCGTCACAGGTGAAAAATCTGAGATTTTGTTCTTTTCTCTTCTGTTTCTTGTTTAGCTTTTTTCATGTGGTCCTTTTTTCATTGTCTTGAGTTGACAAATGTTATACCTGTGAAAAGACATAAAAAATCGGAATAATCGGGAGTTAGACGACTTGATGTATTATAAAATCAGTAGAAAGTGTAGTAATTATATGATATGATTTCTCGTTATCAAATTCCCCCATACTTAAACCTTTGCCTGTCCTCAAGCAAATAGTCATTCAAAAGGTCGGACAAGTTTTGTCAAGCGCATATGCATGACATACCTTGGATTTTTAAAGCAATTTTGGGAAATCCTCGTCGGTTCGGCCAATACTTGAGTGAAACACTAAAGATACGCTAATGACACAAGCAATAAGCTTAGTCGTAGGCTTCTATTTCAAACGAGCTATCCAACAGTTATGTTATAATTCTGCCCAGAGTTCCTCGTATCTTTTTCACCCAGTTTCGTTCTGGCGCAATCACATTAAGCCCTTTGTCTTAGCACGCACGTAGTGGAGTAACCGGTTAGTGACTTTGATCCTTTTAGCACGGGGTCTGGTACACGAATGTGGCAACCCTACATATGTTATCCAAATTGGAGGTTGTGGGGGATCGGGCCGTAGCACGCCCTACCGAGTTCAGAACCAGATACCTCTGAACCAACCAACACTGGATTCCTTCATTATTTGCTCAGATCTTATATGTGACCGTATATTTTGGTGCACAAAATTTCTTTTCTTTTAGCAGCGAGATAGGAAGGATATTTTTAGAATCAGGCATCAAACACTTATATTCATCGATTCTCCACGTGGTTTGTGTCAAGACGGTGCTGACTGCTAGTATAAACTACTAGGGGTTGCTCTAGAACTTAAAACTCCAGATATCGGTATAATGGTTATTGAAACGGATCGCATAAGTAGGAAGTCTACGGTGTCATAACCGTATCGATCTTGTTATGTCGTTTTCGGCTTCCTCAACTGAGATTTCGTTAAAATAGGTATGTCAGGCTAATGTGAAGATAAAAAATTTTTGGTATGGCTAAATAAAGCAAAGAATTTGAATCGAGACATATCGTAAAAATTTACTAGTTTATAAAAGATGGAAAGGTACCTCTCCCACACTAAATCCAACATTATCCTCAATGTTGCGGTATATAGGCGGGGAAGTACAATTACAAAAACAAACGGAAAGGAAATGAAACAGAAAAAATAATAAACTACATAGAAAATAAAGAAAAAACTACTGGTGACCACGTCCTTTACTCCTGGTGCGAGAGCGTCTGGTAGGAGTGGCTTCTGTATCAGTATCCTGGAAACCAAGGGTGCTGACGTCCAACCTTAAGGCATTGAGTTTTGACAGGGCCTTATCCAACCTCTCATTCATGCTCTGCTGTCCAGTCAAGATCTGAGTGTTTTGAGCGCATAGATACTCATATTGCTCCTGCTGTCTTCTTTCAAGCGCTGCGCTCATTTGATTTTGCTGGTTGTTGGTCATAGTGCATGCAAAATATTTAATCGTGAAAATGGTTTGGAATGTGGATTGAGTAGTGGGTTGATGGAGTTTAAGTGTTGGAATTTGAGAGAAAATTTGAATGGGTACTGTTACGGATTTGGGAAAAAAGGGAAGAATGAATGGAAAGTGGAACGACTTCTGTAATAGCAGAATATGCTATTAGGCGCGCGTGATGACCGTCACAATGGGATGACGGGCGTAACACGGTGAAACGCGTGTTACACTCGTCATGGGGACGTTATGATCGTTACGGGTGCAAAGAATCATATTTATGAAATGGACGAAACAGTATAATTCCAAAACATTATAACACAATAATTCAATACATGTAGAGTATTTCCAACATACATCGTATAACAAAATTTTGCAAAATGATAATATGATCAGTGGATATAATATTAGATGTAACACACAGTAAATTTAATGAAAATGAAAATAAACTGAAAATGAAATGAATATATGTTTCTAACAGAACTTCAAAAACTGTAAAGAGTAAACTTGTTTAAAATGAAATCATAAACTGCCTAGAAACATAAAACACAAGGTAAAAATAAGTGTTGATTCTGCTGCTTCATCCCAGTCGCATCTTCAAGTCTTCGAAAGCTGCATGTATGTGATAAAACTGCTCCACAGTAATATCAGTTAAGCCTATCACGTCCATACGCATACCCTTCAACTCGTTCTTGATTCCATTGATGTCCGTCTGGTAAACGTCCAGTGTAGAAAAGATCTTATTCAAAATTTTAGCATATTCTCCTTTTGTTGTTGCAGGGTGTGATCGGTGGATCTGGAACTGACTGTTTAACGCTGGTTCACGAAATGTCGCGGTAAGCAAGAGTCGCCACCGTCTTTTATTTTCTCCAAATGGAAAGGACAAAAGCACAGAAAAATTCCTTAAAGAGATTGCTCTCGGTTCGGGAGGTAGGTTATAGAAAGGGAAGGTGTTAGCACCCTTTCTATCCATGGTTGTCCATGGGCTCTTAGATACTTGCTCATTGTGTTTTCAAAAGGTTTGTTTGCTTTTCAACGTGGGTTTAAAAAAGTTTCTTTGAAAAATTTCAGTTTGACTCGTGCGTCAGAGTGTTTGAAAAATTGTTTTGAAAGCTTTTGAAAAGTGTCGGTGTGAAAAGATTTTTGATTTGTTTTTGTTTTTAAAGAGAGCAAGTATCTACGAGAACTTACCTACCCTAAGGAATTCGTCTGTGTAAATGTCCTTTAAAGTAGTGCCATCCCATCATTGAGAGGTAGGTAGCACCACCGTTGGAGGTGTTCGGGTCAATTCGAGTTTGTAGGGACATGGTGATCACCAGAGCAATGGGAAGACACCTTAGAAGCCACCCTCATGCCAGGTTCCCGGATCATGAGGACTTACTAAGACATCCTCTACTCGACGATCACCTTTCGAGGCAAGGCAACAGTGAGGCGTACCCTAGGGGTGGTGTGTGCGAATGGTGTGTCATTTTCATTGATATTTGTCTTGTCATGTTAAAGTGATCTACGCTCGATTTTATTTAAGGCCATACATTCTTTCATGCTTTTTGTTAACAGTTAAAAAATATTTGCGGGAAAGTAAATCTAAGGCTATTACAAATGGCGCGGGTCCACATCGCCAAAATTAAACCGGACCCGATTTGACGGAAAGTAAAGAAGCAAAGTAAAAGAATTAAAAGTGCGAGATGTAATCGTTACAGAGCTTTGGGAGAGATACATAATTATTTAAGCGAGATAAAATAAATACGCGAAATTAAATCGAAACGAGGGCGTTGGACCCTTTTGCAAAATATTTAAAGTTAATGAGGAATTAAAATTTAAGAATTAAAGAGAATGTTTTTTGGTATTTTTATGTTTTTTAAGATTTGCTAGAAAAAGAATTAATTAAAACTAAATACTAAACCTAATTCTAATTATTTTTAAGTTATTAAGAAAATATTGACCTTTTTTAACCTAAATGCAACCTTAATTAATTTACAAGTTTAATTATGAAAATAAATAAGGTAAATGATATTATGGTGAAAAAAAGAAAATTAAAAAGGGATAAAACACTTATTAAACCTAATTTTTACATACAATTTAATTATGAGCATAAATAAATGATTTTAATTTTTTATGAAAAGAAAATAATAGAAAGGATGAAAAAAAATTGAATAAACCCTGATTCTACGTTTTTAGATTTTTATCATAAAAGAATTAAAATTAACCCTACTTTATACTAATTAATTTTTAAGCATTTATTTACAAGAAAATATTAAACTAAAATATTTATTGCATTTTTTGTCTTTTCTGAGTTTTTATGCATTTTTTTGTATTTTGTAAAAAAATATAATTAAATTAAAACAACAAAGAAAATAATATAATTGAAAAATAAAATATAAGAAAAAAGGATAGAAAATTGCAAACCAGGGGGGGTTCAGGCCCCAATTTAGGAGGTATGGGCTCAGCAATTCAGGCCCAATAGCACTCAGATCCATTGACTTTCGCCACTAGCGTGTTGTGCATTGACTAAGGCTTAGCGTGCTCATCAATTCCACACCCTTGGATTGCTTCTGATGGACGCGTGGATGGATAGATCTGGAGGTGCATCATGGTTTCCAACACAAACGCTGCATAGGAATTATTAATGAAAAATAATATTGAAATTTTTCCAGACCTGGGACTCGAACCCAGGTCATACGCTTTGTCAAACCTCACGCTTGCCAGCTGATCTCAACGTTCACTTTGTACATACAACAACGAATAAATAACAAGAATAAAAATTGGTTAGTGGCCACTAAAAAACACAAAAACGCGCGCTGATTTAAATGAGCCAACCAGTATTTGCCAGCACATCGTCTTCCTCGCGTATTTCTTTTTTTTCTGAAACAAGAACCTATTGCAACGGTTTTAAACGCGTGGTTTTAGATGGCTTTAGAAAAAATAGCGAATAGCGCTATATGATTCATAAATTGATCGCGAGGCTTGGTCCATGTTCGTCCCAATGCGTGGAATCCAATAGTCCTAGTCTCAGCCTCTAATTTTGCCTTATTGCAAAACCCCTAATTTATCCTCCTTAAAACCCTAGAATCTCAAACATGGTATCATCGTGTATGGCAAGTAAAAACACAATTAAAGGTACTGGTTAGCTTTAAAACTTCAATATGAACATGAATCAAGTAATATATTTCACAAATGATGCATAGAATGGAATGTAAGACTATGAAATTTGTTTGATACAGTTGAGGTTCCTGGTACCGATTCTTGGCGTTTGAGTGGAAGTTTATGATTGGAATCTGATCAGGGACCTTCAAGGAAGCTATTGGAATCAAGATTAAGGCTTGAATCGTCCTCCAACAATGATTTCAGAATTTTGTTTTCAAGGAATTTTTTCAAGTTTCCAATGGCCTTTCTTGCGCAGCTTTCAGTCCCATAGCATTAGGTTTATGATCTAGTATTTGTATGGAATGCATTAGGTTAGAAACATTGCCCAAAATCTCTTGAATTCATGAATTGGAGATTTGATTTGTTAAGGATCTTTTTTGAATCTTTTTCACATGTTCTTGTATCAACTTGCATCCAATCACCTCAAATCTTTCCTAATTTGCCTTTACACGAAATATTGACCTTAAAACATGTATAAAAAGATTGGTTTAGGCAAGTTAGATATTTTTCATGTATTTAAATAATTTAAGTGAATTAATATAAATAATAATTCAAATAAATAAATAAAAAATGAGAAAGTACTTCCCTTTGGGCCAAGTGGTCGTGCATATGCTTGGAATGATGAATCATGGAAGAAAAATGGGCCCATTAGCATTTTTAGGTCATTTGGATCAAAGTTGACTTTTCAAAATATCCAAAAATTTCCCAACTTCCACAAGGCATAACTTGCTCAATTTTTAATCTTTTCTCATGTTCTTGGACATTTTGGAAAGGTATTTGAGTCCTTTAACCAATGACTTTGGTCCCATGTCATTTTGATTTACCAATCTCAAGTTATGGCCTTTGACTTAAAGTCCCTTTTTGTTGACTTTTGAAAATGACCTATAATGTTGAAATTGATAACTTTTTGTGAGAGCATTTCTTGGACTTGAAGTATGAGTTGTAGGAAATGTCTTTCTCTTCAAAATGAGCTTTGGATGGAATTTTTCTGATAATCCATGTGAAAGTTATGCCCTGGTCAATTTCAGTTGACTTTTTCAACTGTCCAAATATAGTAACTTTTGCATCTTGGTGATTTTCTGAGCCAAATTTTGAGAATCATGATCAAGCATTGATCAAATGATGTTTGTGGCTTCAAAATGATATGTTGACCAAAAATTTGAACTTTTGACTGTCAAATGACCATTTTGCCCCTACAGTTGACTGTAGTGCAATTTAGGGTTTTGACTGTGCAATTTTGAGCTGAATGCCTTGAAACTTGATATGAGGATGCTTGACCACATTTGTAGGCATATGAGACTTGATTGGGCCCTTGAAACCTTCAATTTCTTGATCAGAACACAAACCCTAGTTTTGACTGTAGTTGGACTGTGCAGCCTTTGGAGAATTTTGTGACTTGGCTTGGCAATTTCTTGAAGAATATGGGAGGGCAAATTTTGGGGTACAACAGTTGCCCCTGTTCAATCTTCTTAGACCTGAGGATGCAGATTGGCTGACGTGCCTTTCGTAATCCGAGGGTAGAAGATGATTGAACACTAGAGTGCCCAGAAATTTGCGCTCACATAGTAGCAGTGATGGTGGAATGGGCTTATAGATGCCATTTAGAGATTGTTGGATAGGATGATGGGCTTATAGATGCCATCTGGATGTTGACCGCGTAGGAGATTCCTTGGCGAGAACCTGCATACCTGCAAAACAGAAAATGAGTACCTGACACGTTGCAGGAGTTGATTTCCAGATGCTTGGTATAGATGTGTCCTGACTAGTTACATGAGCTGAGTCTGGAGTCTTCACATGATGATGAATGAACCAGGGATGGTTACTGTCTTAGCATGAATGGTAAGAGAACCTTGGGCGATTTTAACTTCAACAACGCTCGTTGAGAAAAATCTTGGGCGACTTTAACTTCAACAACGCTCGTTGAGAAAAATCTTGGGTGACTTTAAATTCAACAACGCTCGTTGAGAAAAATCTTGGGTGACTTTAACTTCAACAACGCTCGCTGAGAAAAATCTTGGGTGACTTTAAATTCAACAACGCTCGTTGAGAAAAATCTTGGGTGACTTTAACTTCAACAACGCTCGCTGAGAAAAATCTTGGGTGACTTTAACTTCAACAACGCTCGTTGAGAAAAAATCTTGGGTGTCTTCTACTGGGATAAGCATCAGGGAGATCTTAGGGTCGATCTGACTGAACCAGAGAAAGCCTTTGACTGGATAAGCATCAGGAAAATCTTAGGGTCGATTTAACTGAACCGGTCTGGGTCTTGAAATCTTCAACTGGACAAGAATCAGGGAGATCTTAGGGTCGATCTGACTGAACCGGTCTGGGTCTTGAAATCTTCAACTGGACAAGAATCAGGGAGATCTTAGGGTCGATCTGACTGAACCAGAGGAGTTTTTTTTTGATAAGGATGTGATGAAGGAATCTGAGACGATTGCTACTCCAAATCTATGATGAAGGAATCTGGGGCGATTACTACCTCAGCAGAATGATGAAGGAATCTGGGACGATTACTACCTCAGCAGGATGATGAAGGAATCTGGGACGATTACTACCTCAGCAGAATGATGAAGGAATCTGGGACGATTACTACCTCAGCAGGATGATGAAGGAATCTGGGACGATTACTACCTCAGCAGAATGATGAAGGAATCTGGGACGATTACTACCTCAGCAGGATGATGAAGGAATCTGGGACGATTACTACCTCAACGGGTAAAGACTTTTATCTGTTGATCGTTCTTTCCTGAAAAAGTAACGAATTAGTTGTATGCAATGTCATAATGCATGAATTGCCTGATTTTAAGATGTTCTCAAAAATAAATGAGATTGGGGTGATATGATGCGTCTATGCATGCTATAATGATGTATGTGATGTTTTATGAATGTGTTTTTCATCTAGGAAAGTAAATCCTTGACGGGTGCCGGGAAGTCACTCCTGGGCTGATGTTGAAGAATAGATTTTGCTTCCGCTGGGGATGATAACTGCAAGAATACCGGTAGGAGAAGATGACTCCGTTGCGGAATAAACTTGGCAAATGGAGGATTCTGCGGGGAGAAAAGGTACTCTAGCGACCATGCTGGGAAGCAATACTCTGTGGGAGGAGGGATGCTTTGCTGAATGTTGATAGTAACTTGCTGAGGATATCCTTGTTGTTGGAAGTGTTTATGGACTTCGCTGGGGTAAGAAGACTTCGTCGAGGACGCTCTTTCCGTGGCTTTTGGCTGAGGATAACCCAGTTATATCCTGTTAAGGAAATAACTTTTTGAATAAAGCCGGGCGACGCGTTCGTGCCTTGAGAGGGGTAAGCTTCTGTAACTTATTGGGGGTAAGCTTACTGCTTGGGGAGATGATTCCAACTTTCCTGGGGAAACTGGATTGGGCTCTTCTGGGGAAGTATTGAACTGTATTGGTTATGTTCTTCAACGGAACCTACCTTGATACCCTGGAGGATAGAACAATCAGATTGCTTAGACCACTCTTTATTGCCCCTGTTTCTAAGGGAGAGGCACTTGTGGGGTGCTGATAGTTGTTGATGGATAAACCTTCTTCTGGTAGACAGGTGACAAGATGATAGGACATAGTCGTACGCTTTGATCCCTAACTTTTGCCTGGACCGCCCTTTCGGGTTTTCAGTCCACCGGGATACCCATTTTTGCCCAAGCCGCCTTTTCAGGTTTTCGACTTGCCGGGTGTACAGATTTTTTTTCATTTCATCCCTTATTTTTGCCCGAACCCTTTTGGTTCGCCGGGAAGCCCTTATTTTTGCCTAGGTGTGTCAACCTAGCGGGTCTTTGATTCTGCGTAGTATCTTTTCGACTATGTCCATGTTCTTAGAATGCAGGGAGATGCCCCTGGCTGTTTATGCTGCCATGTTATCAGAAGATGTCTGATCGTGCAAGATTCGTTGCTGGAGTGCCCCAAGTGACTCAGGCAGAGATTTGCCCCAGGCTTTTTGGCCTTTTGAGAGATTCTCTGGATCTTGACTTAACTGCCCCAGATGGTAGACCATGATCATGTCGTGCCCCTTGATTGGAGATACTCTGTTCATTAGGCATTCGTCGTGCGAACTTCTGCTGTTCAAACAAAAAGTCATATGCAAACAAAGTTATGTTAAAAATGCAAAGCCTATGTCTGTCTTGAAGATTTTGAAAATGCACTCTTTTTTTCATAAAACAAATGAATGTTTGTAAAACGTGATGTCAACTCAAGATTTTACAGCGAGCCTTCAGGAGTCAGGATACCTTTCGTAACAGTATGCTTTCGAACTAACCCATGCTTCAGCTAGGACTTTTAAGGGTTATAACGTGGCCTGGTTCACGGTTTAAGAAACAAAGGATAAAGGCTCAAAATTTATTTGTACCCACCCGCTCTTCGTGATGTTCTCCAAACCTAGACTCAGTTGATCATACGTTAGACCTTGTTTGAGTCTTTGCTCTGATTTTCCGGTGATGATTCGGATGTTGATAACTTATTTTGAATAGGCAGTCATTTTTTGTTGAGGGTTTGTAGGACCTCTTTCTTTTTTATTTTTGTTATCCCTGTTTTTTGCCTGAACTGTTTCTTTAGTGATTACAGTCAGCGGGATGCCCCAGTTTTGTAAGTCCCTTTTTATAGGTTTTGACTTCTTGGGCTTTTCGTTTATGATTTTTTTTTTTGATAATGACTGCCTGTCCTTTTGATTGTTCTGAACCATCACTGTCTTTCTTTTTTCGTAAGGATCTCTTTGGTGCCATTCGTTATGCACTTGGATCAACTGAGAGACTACCCTGCCCCAGGTTATGATTACGGGTTTTAATTTTCGAAAAGAAAAACTCCTACTTCTTTGGCTCGAAGGGGTTGACGAGGGATTATCATCCTTATAACTCCAGTGTTTAGGAATTGAAACAAAGCCTGTACCTCATCAGCGGGGTCTGTTCAGAAGCATACTGTACATTGTGGTATCGTTTTCGTCATCCTCCCTCAAGAGGCTTAGAATTTTAGATCCGGAGTTGACATCAGAAAAAAGAAGTTTGAATATAATGAAAATAATTGTATTAATTCCCAAAACAGACATATGCGATGCATTAATAGAATAAAAGAGTTTGCTATGACATTAATTGTTTGTATAAGCAAAGAAAAAACACAACTCAGAAATTCAAATAAACAAAAGGTCTTCAACGATTGGGTAACGGAGCAGTGATTATGTTCGGAGTCTCAGGCACTTCAAACTGAATCTCCCCGGCGTCGATCATGTCTTGAATTTTGTTCTTGAGAGGCCATCAGTTGTCCGTAGTATGCCCCGGGCTATCAGAATGATATGCGCACCTATCGTTGGGATGATAGTTAGGAGCCGAAGTGTTCGGATTCCGAAGGGGAGCCCTTAAGGTGATCAGCCCTGCCTTCAACATTTGTTGTAGTGCTTGATCCAGCGACATGTTGAGTTTGGTATACTGTCGTTTCTCCTTGCGCTGCTGCCCCTGTCCTTGTTGAGCAGGTCCAGGATTGGAGATCTGGATTGCCCCTACCTCATGACGGCTCTTTTTACCGTGCACAGCATTGGATTCTTTCTTTCCATGATGAGGCTTTTTATCAGAAGGTGCAGCCTCTTGAATTTTCCCAGACCGGATACCAGCTTCTATTCGCTCTCCAGTCAAGATAAGATCTGTGAATCCAGCAGACGAATTCCCAATTAGGTGGTTGTAGAACGGACCAGACAGGGTCCCCAAGAACATATCGACAAGTTCCCGATCAGTCAGAGGTGGTTGTACCCTTCCAGCAAGATCCCTCCATTTCTGCGCATATTCTTTAAAACCTTCGTTTGATCCTAACGACATACCCTGGAGTTGGGTACGCGTAGGAGCAAGGTCGGCATTATATTGATACTGCTTGTAGAAAGCAGTAGCCAACTCCTCCCAGTTATGAACCTTGGTCCCATCTAGCTGATAGAACCATTCGAGATGAGTCCCTGAAAGACTCTCCTGAAAGAAGTGGATCCACAAGTTCTTGTCCACCGTATATGGTTGAATCTTCCGAACATAGGACCTTAGATGCAGCTTGGGACAAGACGCCCCGTCATACTTGGTAAAGGATGGTGCTTTGAACTTCCGAGGAATAATCACACCAGTTGATAAACCCAGATCTCCAAAATCCAGCCCAGGTACCTGTTGGATCTCCATAGCATTCAGCCTATCCTCCAACTGTTTGTACTTGTCCTCAGCCGGAGGGTACTGTTCGTCGTCGAAATCTGTCTCGTTGTCGGAGACCACTGGACTAGGCACCTCTCTCTCATGGTGACTGCTTTCCCTCACGGACGGAGTAGTCCTCTCAGTTTCAGTCTGCGGTGTGTTCCCAGATCTGCGTCTAGGGCTGAACAAGACAGTCCTCTTCTTCTTCTTGTCTTTCTTCAAGAGCAGAGCCTTCAGATCTTGTTGCCCCTGGGTCAAGTTCATGATCAACCCTTGGAACTGGGCGTTCTGAGCCTGGGGGGCCTTGATGGACTGCTCAGCTGATGATTCAGGATTCATGACGATCGGCTGAAATAAACAGCGGAGAAGGGTAAGCAACCTGTCAAAGGGGTACCTGCAATGCAATGATATGTATGATATGCATGTAATGTTTTCAAGGATCCCGCAGGGTAGACAGAGAAACTTGTTAGATTTGGAAACTGGCAACTTGATTTGAAGGAACTTCCTGTTGTAGAGAGCCCTTCTTCAAGGGTCAAAGGCTCACCATATCCAGTGGGTCATAGCCCCTGACAACCTTAGCTAGAGGAAAATAAATCCTCTTTGCCCCTTGCTAGATGTTTGATTTATCATGACCTGCATCACAAGCCCTTGAGATCCTTGAAATGGGTTAGGATGTATGCAACGGTATGATGTCATGCTATGCATGGGATAACATAAGTGACCCTGTTATGAGCCCAAATTAAGGACTATAAACAAACCCTGCAAGAAACTCAGTATACTTTGTTATGAGTCCCTATTAAGGACTATAAACACCCTGCAAGAAACTTAGTAAACCCTGTTATGAGTCCCCATTGAGGACTATAAATAACACCTGTAAGAAACCTAGTATACCCTGTTATGAGTCCCTATTAAGGACTATAAACAAAACCTGCAAGTAGCTTATGTGTTAGATAACACGCATGCAATTAGTCAAGTACGAAGGCACACAAGTCACACAAGAGAAGCCCTTAGAGTTTAGGCCAGCATGAAGTTTGGGATACTACCCTCTTGAAGTTGGTGGGTTCAACCTGTCCTAATCAAAGTAACCGGGTTCTAAAGTTCCCAATATCACGGGATTGCTTTCATTGTTCATCGTTTCGATTTAGCCACTGAACTGGCGACCGAAATATTCTAGGAAAGCAACCCTCAATTGAGTGTAGTATCGAGTATCAACCAACCTCGGACTGCACCAAAGTCAGTTATCTCACTACCCTAAAGAGGCCAAGATAGTTCAATTAAGGTTCCTAAGGTCTGTTGATGCTTCACGACACCACGCGGAGGCCCCGTACTCTCCTTGACTGAACTCAAGGGTTACCGGTACACACCAAAGTTCCACATCAACGTAGCAGACTGTTTCAACCATGTCGGTATACCCCGCACAGTTCCCTCACAGCCTTGTCGCTACTTTCTAAGAAAGGTATCCCCCAGATCCGGGTTAGGATCTATAGAACTCCCAAGCAACCCACAATAATAAAGCAAGCAAAGAAGACAATTGAAAACATAGTTATGACCTAGCCCTAAGGTACACCTCACTTTAAGTTAAGTCCCCAGCAGAGTCGCCAGTTCTGTGATCGGTGGATCTGGAACTGACTGTTTAACGCTGGTTCGCGAAATGTCGCGGTAAGCAAGAGTCGCCACCGTCTTTTATTTTCTCCAAATGGAAAGGACAAAAGCACAGAAAAATTCCTTAAAGAGATTGCTCTCGGTTCGGGAGGTAGGTTATAGAAAGGGAAGGTGTTAGCACCCTTTCTATCCATGGTTGTCCATGGGCTCTTAGATACTTGCTCATTGTGTTTTCAAAAGGTTTGTTTGCTTTTCAACGTTGGTTTAAAAAAGTTTCTTTGAAAAATTTCAGTTTGACTCGTGCGTCAGAGTGTTTGAAAAATTGTTTTGAAAGCTTTTGAAAAGTGTCGGTGTGAAAAGATTTTTGATTTGTTTTTGTTTTTAAAGAGAGCAAGTATCTACGAGAACTTACCTACCCTAAGGAATTCGTCTGTGTAAATGTCCTTTAAAGTAGTGCCATCCCATCATTGAGAGGTAGGTAGCACCACCGTTGGAGGTGTTCGGGTCAATTCGAGTTTGTAGGGACATGGTGATCACCAGAGCAATGGGAAGACACCTTAGAAGCTACCCTCATGCCAGGTTCCCAGATCATGAGGACTTACTAAGACATCCTCTACTCGACGATCACCTTTCGAGGCAAGGCAACAGTGAGGCGTACCCTAGGGGTGGTGTGTGCGAATGGTGTGTCATTTTCATTGATATTTGTCTTGTCATGTTAAAGTGATCTACGCTCGATTTTATTTAAGGCCATACATTCTTTCATGCTTTTTGTTAACAGTTAAAAAATATTTGCGGGAAAGTAAATCTAAGGCTATTACAAATGGCGCGGGTCCACATCGCCAAAATTAAACCGGACCCGATTTGACGGAAAGTAAAGAAGCAAAGTAAAAGAATTAAAAGTGCGAGATGTAATCGTTACAGAGCTTTGGGAGAGATACATAATTATTTAAGCGAGATAAAATAAATACGCGAAATTAAATCGAAACGAGGGCGTTGGACCCTTTTGCAAAATATTTAAAGTTAATGAGGAATTAAAATTTAAGAATTAAAGAGAATGTTTTTTGGTATTTTTATGTTTTTTAAGATTTGCTAGAAAAAGAATTAATTAAAACTAAATACTAAACCTAATTCTAATTATTTTTAAGTTATTAAGAAAATATTGACCTTTTTTAACCTAAATGCAACCCTAATTAATTTACAAGTTTAATTATGAAAATAAATAAGGTAAATGATATTATGGTGAAAAAAAGAAAATTAAAAAGGGATAAAACACTTATTAAACCTAATTTTTACATACAATTTAATTATGAGCATAAATAAATGATTTTAATTTTTTATGAAAAGAAAATAATAGAAAGGATGAAAAAAAATTGAATAAACCCTGATTCTACGTTTTTAGATTTTTATCATAAAAGAATTAAAATTAACCCTACTTTATACTAATTAATTTTTAAGCATTTATTTACAAGAAAATATTAAACTAAAATATTTATTGCATTTTTTGTCTTTTCTGAGTTTTTATGCATTTTTTTGTATTTTGTAAAAAAATATAATTAAATTAAAACAACAAAGAAAATAATATAATTGAAAAATAAAATATAAGAAAAAAGGATAGAAAATTGCAAACCAGGGGGGGTTCAGGCCCCAATTTAGGAGGTATGGGCTCAGCAATTCAGGCCCAATAGCACTCAGATCCATTGACTTTCGCCACTAGCGTGTTGTGCATTGACTAAGGCTTAGCGTGCTCATCAATTCCACACCCTTGGATTGCTTCTGATGGACGCGTGGATGGATAGATCTGGAGGTGCATCATGGTTTCCAACACAAACGCTGCATAGGAATTATTAATGAAAAATAATATTGAAATTTTTCCAGACCTGGGACTCGAACCCAGGTCATACGCTTTGTCAAACCTCACGCTTGCCAGCTGATCTCAACGTTCACTTTGTACATACAACAACGAATAAATAACAAGAATAAAAATTGGTTAGTGGCCACTAAAAAACACAAAAACGCGCGCTGATTTAAATGAGCCAACCAGTATTTGCCAGCACATCGTCTTCCTCGCGTATTTCTTTTTTTTCTGAAACAAGAACCTATTGCAACGGTTTTAAACGCGTGGTTTTAGATGGCTTTAGAAAAAATAGCGAATAGCGCTATATGATTCATAAATTGATCGCGAGGCTTGGTCCATGTTCGTCCCAATGCGTGGAATCCAATAGTCCTAGTCTCAGCCTCTAATTTTGCCTTATTGCAAAACCCCTAATTTATCCTCCTGAAAACCCTAGAATCTCAAACATGGTATCATCGTGTATGGCAAGTAAAAACACAATTAAAGGCACTGGTTAGCTTTAAAACTTCAATATGAACATGAATCAAGTAATATATTTCACAAATGATGCATAGAATGGAATGTAAGACTATGAAATTTGTTTGATACAGTTGAGGTTCCTGGTACCGATTCTTGGCGTTTGAGTGGAAGTTTATGATTGGAATCTGATCAGGGACCTTCAAGGAAGCTATTGGAATCAAGATTAAGGCTTGAATCGTCCTCCAACAATGATTTCAGAATTTTGTTTTCAAGGAATTTTTTCAAGTTTCCAATGGCCTTTCTTGCGCAGCTTTCAGTCCCATAGCATTAGGTTTATGATCTAGTATTTGTATGGAATGCATTAGGTTAGAAACATTGCCCAAAATCTCTTGAATTCATGAATTGGAGATTTGATTTGTTAAGGATCTTTTTTGAATCTTTTTCACATGTTCTTGTATCAACTTGCATCCAATCACCTCAAATCTTTCCTAATTTGCCTTTACACGAAATATTGACCTTAAAACATGTATAAAAAGATTGGTTTAGGCAAGTTAGATATTTTTCATGTATTTAAATAATTTAAGTGAATTAATATAAATAATAATTCAAATAAATAAATAAAAAATGAGAAAGTACTTCCCTTTGGGCCAAGTGGTCGTGCATATGCTTGGAATGATGAATCATGGAAGAAAAATGGGCCCATTAGCATTTTTAGGTCATTTGGATCAAAGTTGACTTTTCAAAATATCCAAAAATTTCCCAACTTCCACAAGGCATAACTTGCTCAATTTTTAATCTTTTCTCATGTTCTTGGACATTTTGGAAAGGTCTTTTAGTCCTTTAACCAATGCCTTTGGTCCCATGGCATTTTGATTTACCAATCTCAAGTTATGGCCTTTGACTTAAAGTCCCTTTTTGTTGACTTTTGAAAATGACCTATAATGTTGAAATTGATAACTTTTTGTGAGAGAATTTCTTGGACTTGAAGTATGAAGATGAGTTGTAGGAAATGTCTTTCTCTTCAAAATGAGCTTTGGATGTAATTTTTCTGATAATCCATGTGAAAGTTATGCCCTGGTCAATTTCAGTTGACTTTTTCAACTGTCCAAATATAGTAACTTTTGCATCTTGGTGATTTTCTGAGCCAAATTTTGAGAATCATGATCAAGCATTGATCAAATGATGTTTGTGGCTTCAAAATGATATGTTGACCAAAAATTTGAACTTTTGACTGTCAAATGACCATTTTGCCCCTACAGTTGACTGTAGTGCAATTTAGGGTTTTGACTGTGCAATTTTGAGCTGAATGCCTTGAAACTTGATATGAGGATGCTTGACCACATTTGTAGGCATATGAGACTTGATTGGGCCCTTGAAACCTTCAATTTCTTGATCAGAACACAAACCCTAGTTTTGACTGTAGTTGGACTGTGCAGCCTTTGGAGAATTTTGTGACTTGGCTTGGCAATTTCTTGAAGAATATGGGAGGGAAAATTTTGGGGTACAACACAGGGGCATCAACATCCTCTACGATGTTGTTACCATCATGGTAACCAGGAGGGGTCTCAGGGTCACTCTCATCAGACATTGTGGTATCATAAACTTGGTAGGATTGGGGTGTCTCAGGTGTCGAAGGGTGGTCGGGAGGGTTAAGCTCATACAACCAATTATCGCGATTGTGGGCACTTGTTTTGGCATGGTTAGGAAGTGTAAATGCCGTGATTACTCCGTCCCTTATCAAGTAATCGAAGGGTGCAGGACCTAGGTTACCTATTATTCGTAGGTGGAAACAAAAATCAATGTTCATAGGGAGGATTGAACCAAATTGTGTACACCTATGTAGCTGGTATCTAAGTCCTAGGGCGTTGGCAATCATGGTAGCAAGGCCTGCTATGATGATTGGCTCGCTAGGGTTCTCAGCAATGCGGGTAAATATCTGCATTAAGAATGGCACTGCATTTACAGGTCAGCCCTGGGTCATACACTGCAGCAAAAATATCTCATCTTTAGATACGGCAGTGCGGTTCTGTTCTTTTCCGAAAATGGTATGTGCTAGAATCTTGTGGAAATAGCGGATAGGGGGGTTGCGTATTTCATTATTATCCATGCTATCCGGATCAGGGTGGTAATTTCCGGTTAAATTCCCCCAAAGATAGTCTAGCTCAAAATCCATTAACTCTGCCTGGGTGGTGGAAAAAGCAAAAGGTCCGCTAGGGAATCCTAGAAGGTCGGCTAATTCTTTATGGGTGTAAGCAAATTCAATACCAAATAACCTGAAGGGTATAAATCCCTTTCTAGTTCCGAAACCGCGCTCGGGTATATGAACTAAGGAGCTCATAAACTCAAGGGTGAGCTCGCGGTATGTAATAAACCTAGATTTAATGTGGGATTTTTCCCACCCCAGCTGGCTAAACAAATAATGGACACTATCCTTAATGCCTAAAGTGTCCATTGTTGGTTCATCATAATATAAGGTCATACCAATATTTCTGTGTGATAATTCCTCAAACCTCCTCATTTGGTTTCTGCCTCTAAAAGTGGTTTTCATAGTATATAGTAAAGGGAGGGAAGCAAATCAGGGGAGAAGGTAGGATAGAAAAAGACTTTTTCAGAAAACCTGTAAAGTTGTTTGAAAATCAGCAGCAGTTGTATAAAATTTTTTTTAGAAGTAATGAAAATAAAGCTTTAAAAGAAATAAATGTAGAAACGGAAAAGAAAAACAAAAATAAGAACATACAGAAATAATAGCAAAAACAAATAGGTGGGTTGCCTCCCACGCAGAGCTTTGTTTAACGTCGATAGCTCGATGGCTCAGAAGTGCAAGCACTCATGGTGGTTCTCTCGAGGATGACTCCTCGGTTGAACTTTTAGTAGTTGTCATTTTCCATGGCCACTTATCAAGCCATCTCACATATCCCTCACCGTTTCTTTTCTTTCTTTTGTGGGGTAGTGCATTCTTTTGAACTTGTGGTGGTGGTTCTGGATCTATCCTAAGTGTCAACTTTTCAAGTTTGGGCTTAGTGATTTCATCCACCACCTCAAAGGTTAACCTTACCTTCTTAACAGTAATTATATCCCTAGTTTCACGGTCCTCTAATTTTCTCTTTTTATGCAAGACTTCCAACAAGGGTTCATTAGTGTGGATATTTTCCAATACCTCCACATATGTTTTAGATTGGGAGTCTATCTGAGCTTCCATAAAACTTTTCGAGAAAGGAAACGGTGGGGTATAGGGGTGAGGCATAACAATAGGTGCTCCCTTTTCTACCTCTTCTACAACCTCCCTTTTAGATGGTGTTGGAGGATTTTTCTCAATCTTTACTCTTTTCTCGTCTGAACTCTCCTCGTCCACATCATTACTCTCCTCAACCTCATTATCACTCTCTTCAACCTCATTATCGCTCTCCTTAGGATTTTCAACTTGTTTTTCACTACTGGTTGTTACAACATCCAATTTCTCCTCAGGGAAGGGTCCTAGAGGGTTTTGTTCAAGCTGGGAGATTTGGGTCTCTAAGGCTATGTTGTGGGTCGCGAGCGAGTCAACCACAGTGGTAAGTTGCCTAAGGTTTTCACTGTTTTGAAGACTTTGTTTTCTAAACTCTTCGTTCTGGACAGTTTGTGTCTCTACAAAGTGCTCCATCAGAGATTCTAACCTAGAGTGAATTAGCGTCGCGTCAGAATCCTCCATTGATGTTTCGAAGTTGAAATCATGCGATTCTTCTGATTCTTCAAATTGAGTTAGAGTCGCATTTTGTGTTTCCGTAAAGCGCTTTGTCATCATTGATATTTCATTAAAATTTCCCATTAATATTTCGAGGTCGGATTTATAGGATACTTGCGTCTCCTCGAAATATTGGGTGTAGTGATTGTAGGGGAAATTTGGTTGAGGATAAGTTTGGTTGGAATTATAATATTCTTGCGATTCCTCAAAACGTTGGGATTGGTGGTTGGAAAGGTAATTCAGATGAGAATGAGTCCGTGATGCATTGAGATTCTCCAATAGTATTTCGAGGTCGGATTTACGGGATTCTTGTGATTCCTCGAAATACTCAGAGTGGGGGTTGTAGAAAAAATTCGGGTGATACATAGTAATTGGGACAAGATTCATAGATGCAAAGACTCGCTTCGGGAGTGAGTATTTGGCATACAAATCGAAAGAGGGTTTCTGTTGCCTAGTCTAAACACGCAACAAAAGAATCGTACTTAATTGACTAATCAGTCCCCAGCAACGGCGCCAAAAACTTGATCGGGACTTTATAAGTCTGTCGGGATACTAACTGCAAGTATACAGTTCAGCCGTTCTAGTTTTAAAAGATTATCGAACCCACAAAGACTGAGGATCAATCGTATACGATCTAATGCTACAGTTTGTTTAACTAAGCTATGAATATTCGATTTTTTTTGGGGGGGGGGGGGGTCAGTTTAATTAAAAATAATAGTAATAGTTATACCGGTATGTGATAGTCGGACTTCGAGAATTCGGTGAATCGCTTGGCCTATAAAGTATTTCGGTAAAAACTAATTGTTTAAAAACCTGAGACATACACTCTCGTGTTCATGAAATAAGTTATGCTACTAAACCTAGTGGATGCACTTTAAATTTAATAACACTTTTTGAAAATAATTTGAGTTTAATTAATTTATTAAAACACTCTCGTGTATTTAAAAATTAATGTTTCGTTACCACTATCTGGGTTGAACCCCAGCTCTCGCATGCAGGTTCTTGCCTTAATTAATTTCCCACTCTCGTGGCAAAATCGTGTTAATTATCATCTCACTCTCGTGACAAGGGTAGTTAAATTAAACATGGAAATTGGAAACCAGAAATTGTTTTATAAATATTTTTGGCCAAGGTATCACTGAATTCTCTCGGTTCTTAAGAGTCACATACCGGTACGAATAATTTAGCCGGACATAATATATTTAATACCAATGCAATTCAAAATATAATCCATAGAAATAATTGGCATAATACAAGAATGAATAAATATTAATTGCAATAAAAAACCTGGAAATAATGTTGTTGTGGTAATCTTGGATGCTTACCAATTCCTTGTAATTCAATCGAAATCTATAACTGTGTTAATTCTTAGATGAAGAATTAACACTCTAAAAACTAATTCCGGGAATAAAAATTACAGTACGAATGAAAATGGTTCAAAAATAAATAATATAGTTTAATGTAGAAAAGCAACAATTTTGGTCTCTAGAAAAATTCTTCGACCGCCGGTCCCTTTGCACTACCACATATATATAGGAGAAAATATTGCAGTTGAGAAAATCTTGGAAGAGGCTTGAGTGTCGTGAAAATAGGATGCATGGTTACTGAGTGGAGCAAATATTGGAGAAGGATTCTGCCTCACGTTGCCCACGTCTCCACCAATTCATAACGTTCCTCTTTACGCGCGTGACGGTCGTCACAAGTGGGTGACGGTCGTAATGCGCTTAAATAGCGCATTACGCTCGTCAACGATGTGTGAAGAGCGTTCTTTCTAGTTGGGGAGGCGTGACGGTCGTCAGAGGGTGTGACGGTCGTAACAGGTGCAAAATCTGAGATTTTGTTCTTTTCTCTTCTGTTTCTTGTTTAGCTTTCTTCATGTGGTCCTTTTTTCATTGTCTTGAGTTGACAAATGTTATACCTGTGAAAAGACATAAAAACTCGGAATAATCGGGAGTTAGATGACTCAATGTATTATAAAATCGGTAGAAAGTGTAGTAATTATATGATATGATTTCTCGTAATCAATCACACATTTTTCAGAATCTCAAGAGCATACTTTCTTTGATGCATGAGCAGTCCCAATTTTGACTTGTGGAACTCTATGCCAAGGAAGTATGTCATGATCATAAGGTCACTCATTCCAAACTCTTCCATAAATTTACTCTTGAACTTAGAAATACTCAACTCATTGCTTCCCGTGATCAATAGGTCTTCCACGTATAAGCAAAGTATGATCATATATTTGCTTGCCTCTGTCATCACATAGACACCATGTTCGGAAACAAATTTGTTAAAGCCAACATTAACTAGGAAACCATCAATGCATTTGTTCCAAGATCTAGGAGCTTGTTTCAAATAATATAGCTCTTTCTTGAATTTGTAGACCCTTCCCTCTTGATTTGTTACAATATAACATGGGGTTGTTCTACATAACCTTCCTCCTCAAGTGGACCATTCAAAAATGCAGATTTCACATCCATTTGATAAATCAACCAATTGTTATTATTCGCAATACCAAAAACCAACCCTATGGTTTCTATCCTAGCAACAGGTGCAAACACCGCATCAAAGTCTATACATTATCTTGGCAAAAATCCCTTTGCCACTAGTCGAGTCTTATGCTTGACAATTTCACCTTTGAGATTTGCCTTCAATTTAGAGATCCATCTCACTCCAATTGGCTTCTTTCGTTTCGATATATCAACCAACTCCCAAATACTATTTTTCTCAATCGATTCCAGCTCATTTTTTATTGCACACACCCACTTTGAATCACTTAATGCCTCTTCCATGCAAGGCTCAGATTCAGACATAAGCGCAAAGTGAATAAAATCTCCATCATCATTGATTTCTTTATCATGGAATACTTCACAATATTGAAGTCTTTGAGGCAGTCCCCTTTTCCTAGTTGGTCGTCTAATGTTTTCTCCATTTTCGGCTTAAATAGTTTGTTATCCAAAGCCACCTGCAACAACTTGATTTTCTACATTTCCATTGTCGTAATTGATTACAGGATTCTCATAATTGTTATGCCTTATGAAAAATCAGTTCTAGTAGCTTCTGGTATCAAAATTTACATCTGTAATTGATTACGCCATTCTGGAATGTCCGCCATTCATGAATCAGAGGTAGAAGATGATTGGACACTTAAGTACCCAGAAATTTGCACTCGCTTGTGCACGAAGTAACACTGTTGGTTGATTATACTAGGAATGGGCTTTAAGATTCCATTTAGAGAGGTGATGGAGAGTTGTATGAGATGGGCTTATAGATGCCATCCAAAGTAACTATTGATAGAATTTAGACTAAGTCTATGCTCGACTTCAACTGGAAGAAGCATCTGAATAAATCTACACTCGATTTATTCTGAGCCAGAAAATGTCTAACGGAAGAAGTATCAGAATAAATCTATGGTCGATTTAAACTGATCCAGAAGATGTTTGCGTCCGTCTTTAACTGGAATAAGTATCAGAGTAAATCTATGGTCAATTTAAACTGAGCCAGAAAATGGTTGCGTCTGTCTTTAACTTGAAGAAGTATCAGAGTAAATTTATGGTTGATTTAAACTGAGACAGAAAATATCTACTAGAAGAAGTATCAGAATAAATCTATGCTTGATTTAATCTAAGCCAGAAGATGTCTACGCCTGTCTTTAACTGAGAGAAGTATCAGAATAAATTTATGGTCGATTTAATCTGAGCCAGAAAATGTCTACTGGAAGAAGTATCAGAATAAATCTATGCTTGATTTAATCTGATCCAGAAAAGGTCTACAGAAGAAGTATCAGAATAAATCTATGATCGATTTAATCTGATCCAGAAGTGGTCTATACTAGAAGAAGTATCAGAGTAAATCTATGGTCGAAATCTGATCCAGAAGATGTCTTTTTGAGAATGATCCTCTGAGGAAATTGCTGAAATAGCCCTTTGTCAGATGTAGCCTTGGAGAAGACTGTCGGGTCATATAAGTAGTTGATGATGTTTGTCTATTGATTGATCTTTCCTAAAAAGGTAAAGAGTTGGCTGTATGCGATGTCATGATGTATGAAATGCATTGCATAATGATGTTCCCAAAATAAATGAGACTGTGCTATATGCATTTCGTATGCATATGCAATGATATTGGTAAATAATGTATGAATATGAAATGTTGTTTAAAATGTATCAACAACTCCGTATGACATCTTGCTGGGAAAATGAATCCCTGACTGGTGCTGGGGATGAAGAACATGCGTAATCTTCAACCTTGTCTAGAATGCTTCCTCTAGGGATTTCTGCTTGCTGTTTAAGGAAACTCCGCTAGGGAATGTTGAATTATGTTTGAGGAGAAGAGTTCAGGAACATTAGTCGTTCATCGCTCTACTGGGGATTTTAATTCTTATATACCATGACTGGGGATAAAAGAGATAGATAACCTTCCGACTTGTCTGTGGAGTTTAATTCTTATATATCGTGACTGGGGATAAAAGAGATGGATAACCTTCCTACTTGTATGGGGAGTTTAATTCTTATATACCCTGACTGGGGTTAAAAGAGACGGATAACCTTCTGACTCATTTGGAGAGGATAAAATTGAATGATATTTGGTTCAGTTCTAGGTTTTGTAGCAACTCTCTGGGGATAGTAGCGACTTCACTAGGGAGACGAATTTTGCCGATGATTCGTAGCCATATGAGGAATAGAATCAAGTTGGGGAGATTGTAATTTGTTGGGAAAATAAACCCTGTTGGGGAAATAAACCCTATTAATGGAGAAATACTCTGCTGAGGAAACACCCTTGCTGAGGAAATGAGCTCTGCTGGAGAGAAGAAATCTGCAGGGGTTTTTACAGTTTTGGAGGAATAAAATCAGCCGAGGAAGAGAACTTCCATGAATTATAGGTGGGTGATATTTCCAGGAAAAAGATCACATTCTTTTATCCGTTGGAGAGATCTACCGAGGAAATTGCGGGGAATGTATCTTTATAGAAGATGAATTGGTGAAGATTACTCTGTGGGGATAATCTCATGGAAGTGGCTCTGTGGGGATTTGTGGATGGCTTGTACGTTATCCCAACTTCTAGAGTCTTGAGTAAATGGTTGTTCCTATTCTTATGCATATATTTGTTAACAGTTAATCGTGTTCACATGCATAGGTTCATTCAATTTTATTCATTGGACATTTTTGCAAATAAAATAGAAAACTAAAAGTTTGAATTTTAGGGTGTATTTGTATTTATAGTTTACCCATAAACAAGCGATTTTGTACAAAGATACATAAATCCTAGTAGGAGGAAATTGTCGTGAAATAAAAAGAGTACAAAGTGAAAACAAAACATATAGCTATGTGGAAATGATCTCGTTGGGTTCCAACTCCGTTATTGCCCCTACGTCTTCGAACATCTCATCCCTTGCTGTTGGAAGAAGTTGATTGGACTGATCAGTACCATTTGAACTTTTGACCTTGGTAATAAAGTTTGCAGTAAGTGATCCAATGGGACATAGTCGTACACCTTAATCCTTAATTTTTTCCTGAACCGCCCTTTCGGATTTTTACTCCACCAGGATACCCTTTTTTGCCCAAGCTTCCTTTTTAGGTTTTCAACTTGCCGGGTGTACAATCTTTATATATATCCCTTATTTTTTCCCGAACCCTTTTGGTTCGCCGGGATGCCCTTATTTTTGCCTAGGCCAGTCAACCTAGAGGGTAGTTGTCATGCGTAGTATCTTTTAACTATGTCCGCGTTCACAGGGTGTGGAAAATATTCACCGTCCATGTTGGTTAGTATTATAGCACCGTCCGGAAATACTTTCTTGACAACAAATGTCCCTTCGTAGGTGGGAGTACATTTCCCTCTGGGATTACCTTACGGTAGAATGATACGCTTTATTACCAAATCACCAGCCTGATATACCTGATGCTTGATTTTCTTGTTGAATGCCTTGATCATACGTTTCTGATACATCTGATCGTGACAGACAACCACAAGTATCTTTTTGTCAATAAGATTCAACTAGTCTAGCTTGGTCTGAATCCACTCGTCATCGTCTAAGTCTGCATCTTTCATAGTCCTCCGAGAAGGAATCTGAACCTCGTCAGGTAAGACAACTTCCATACCATAGACCAGAGAGAATGGGGTTGCCCTAGTTGATGTTCGCGCTGAAGTGCGATAGCCATGAAGAGAAAATGGTAACATCTCGTGCTAGTCTTTATAATCCACAACCATCTTCTGTATGATATTCTTAATATTCTTGTTGGCGGCTTCCACTGTGCCATTCATCTTTGGTCGATACGGAGAAGAGTTATGGTGCTTGATCTTGAACTGCATGCAGAGTTTAATGATCATAGTGTTGTTGAGGTTGGTACCATTGTCTATGATGATTCTCTCGGGGATGCCATACCGGCAGACAAGGTTATGTTTTATGAACCGGGCGACCACATTCTTGGTAACAGAGGCGAACGAGGCTGCTTCAACCCATTTTGTGAAGTAGTCAATGGCGACGAGAATAAAACGATGTACGTTAGAAGCAGTAGGCTTGATTTCTCCGATCATATCAATGCCCCACATTCCAATGGCCAAGGAGAAGTCAATACATTTAGAGAAACCAGAGGCACATGAACTTTATCAGCATAGATCAGACACTTATGACAAGTTCTCAAGTTGTGGTGACAATCGGTTTCAATAGTCGACCAATAGTAACCTGCTCTCTGAATCCTTTTATCTCTAGTATGCCCTCTGAGTGAGTACCAATGATACCTTCGTGCATATCCTCCATAATTTTCTATGCTTCATTCTTGTCTACACAGCGAAGCAGAGTTGAATCATGATTACTCTTGTATAAAATTCCATTGCTCAAGAAGAACTTATCCGAGAACCTCCGTAGGAATTTCTTGTCATTGATCGATGCCCCTTCAGGGTATCCTTGAGCTTCAAGGTACCTTTTCACTTCATGAAACCAAGGTTTTTCTTCTACTCCATTAGTATCAATTTTGTAGCAATGTGTCGGTTCGTCGAATCTTTCAATGGTAATTCTGGGAGCCTCATTGGCCCATCTGACCTTGAACAAGGATGACATGGTAGCTAGTGCGTCCGCCAATTGATTCTCTTCTCTTGGGATATGCTCTAAAGTAATCTCTTTGAAGTATGAAATCAAGGTTAGCACATGTTCTCGGTAAGGGATAAGATTCAGATGCTTCATATTACATTCTCCCTTAACCTGACTGATTACCAAGGCTGAGTCCCCATATACACTTAAGAACTTGATTCTCAGGTCAATGGCAATTTTAATTCCCAGGATACATGCTTCATATTCACCCATATTATTGGTGCAGTCAAATCAAAGTCTGGCAGTGAAGGGCGTATCATAACCCTGAGGAGAGATAATTACATCACCGATCCCGTTTCCAAGTGCGTTAGAAGCTCCATCGAAAACCATAGTCTATCTGAATCCTGGCTCAGGTCCTTCATACGGTCCAGGCTCTTCACAATCTCTAATTAGCATAATGTTCTCATTCGGGAATTCAAAATTCATAGATTGGTAGTCGTCTACAGGTTGATGCGCCAAATGATCTTCCAATACACTTCCTTTGATTGATTTTCTAGTGGTGTACTGAATGTCGTATTCTGTTAAGACCATTTACCATCGGGATATTCTTTCGGAGAGAGCTGGCTTCTCGAATATGTACTTGATGGGATCCATTTTAGAGATCAATAGAGTAGTATGGGTCAACATATAATGTCTTAGTCGACGAGCACCCCATGCCAAAGCGCAACAAGTTTTCTCGAGCAGTGAATATCTTGTTTCACAATCGGTAAACTTTATGCTAAGGTAGTATATTGCATGCTCTTTTCGATCAGACTCGTCATGCTGCCCCAGTACACACCCCATTGAATTCTCTAGCACTGTTAGGCACATGATTAAAAGTCTTCCTTCAACTGGTGGAATCAAAATTGGAGGTTCTTGTAAGTACTCCTTGATTTTATCAAAGGCTATTTGACATTCGTCGTTCCATTTTACTACTTAATCTTTCTTCAGCAGCTTGAAGATTGGCTCACAGATAGCAGTCAAATGAGAAATGAATCGGGATATGTAGTTTAGTCGTCCTAAGAAACTTCTGACCCCCTTCTCAGTAGGGGAGCCAACATTTCTTGAATAGCTTTAACTTTTGCTGGATCAACTTCAATACCTTTACCACTGACGACAAAACCTAGGAGTTTTCCAGACCTCACCCCAAAGGTTCATTTGTTTGGGTTCAACCTCAGCTTGTATTTCTTCAATCTCTCAAATGATTATTACAGATGATTAAGATGTTCTTCTTCAGTCTGTGACTTGGCTATCATATCATTGACGTAGACTTCTATCTCATGATGAATCATGTCATGAGATAAGGCTACCATGGCACGCTGATAAGTTACCCCAATGTTCTTCAACCCAAAAGGCATGACCTTGTAACAGAAAGTGCCCTACTGTGTGACGAAGGTAGTTTTCTCCATGTCTTTAGGAGCCATCTTGATCTGATTGTAACCTGAGAAACCACCCATGAAAGAGAATACCTTATGCTGAGCGGTGTTATCAACCAAGACATCAATATGTGGCAGCGGGAAGTCATCTTTGGGGCTCAGCCTATTCAGATCCCTGTAATCTACACACATACGTACCTTGCCATCTTTCTTTGGTACCGGAACAACATTTGCAACCCATTAAGGATATGACATCACTGTTAAGAACCCTGGATTGAATTGTTTCATAACCTCGACTTTGATCTTTTCCGACATTTCAGGACGCATGCAACAAACCTTCTTCTTAATTGGAGAACAACCCTCTTTTGTTGGCAGACAGTGAACCATAATATCAGTATCGATCCCTGGCATGTCTTCGTATGACCAAGCAAATATCTCAACATAGTCATGCAACATCTAAATCAACCTATTCTTGACACTGTTCTCTATGTTGGCGCTTATCTTGACCTCTTTTCTGTCTGCCTCGGTACCCAAATTTACAACTTCAACTAGCTCTTCATGTGGTTGAATATACTTTTATTCTTGTATTAAGTTTCTGGCAAGTTCTCCGGGTATTTCATAATCCTCCTCACCTTCTTCCTCGGCTTGGTAGATCAGATTTTCAAAGTCATAAACAAAAATAGAAGAATCATTATCAACGATATCCAGAGTGGATGGGGATCTGTAATGTAGTGTGTGAGTGTGTGTAAGAACACATAGCAATTTGAAAGTTCAATAAAGTAAAAGAAAGACAGAGAGCACAAAATTTGAATACAAAACGTCCAATACTTTCATTAAATGAAAATATGACATATGAAATGACAACCCTTAACAAATGGACCATTGTGCCCTGGGCAAGACATAAGGTTTAAAGTCATTATTTTTAAAAGAAATTACATAAAAAAACTTCTTAAAGAAATAAAACAAAAATACCTATTACTCCTGACTAAAGGAGATCGAGATAATGTCTTTCGGCTTCTAGTTGGTGAGCCCGTTGCCAATGGTAGAAAAGGTCCAGCTGTCGAAGTCACAATCATTGTCAGCATATTCTATATAATTGATTCGATTGTTACTGATACGGAACTGGGGTCTTCCAGATCGAGTGCGACGAACAACCCATTGAACTTCTGAAGTAAAGCCAAAACCAAACTTGTCAGATTTGTAAGGGATGTCAGGAAGCTGACCCCAAATAGTACAACGACCTTCTTCTATAGTTGCTTTGGAATATTTTAAGGAAGCCATCTTGTGCGGAACCCTGGTAGTCTTTGAATGGCAGAAACATATTTAATAGTAGCAGGGGAAATCACTTCAAAGGTTTGACATGGAGTCTCGATAAATCTCCATCCATCTCCATGTACCGAAATAAATTCAGGTGGCTGACCATGTACTCCTCTTCTCCACAGACAGTAACAATCTTCCCTTTCACATGATTCTTTAATTTCTGGTGCAAGGTGGAGGTAACATCGCCTGCCCCATGGATCCAGAGGCGTTCTAGTAGAGAAGAATAAGCTGGACGAATGTCCATTACATAAAAGGTGGATTTAAAGATCTGTGAACCCACTTTGATCGGAAGATCCACTTCTCCATGTACCATTCTTTTGGACCCGTCAAAGGCTAAAACTATAATGTCGCTGGGCTTCAGCACAAACCCTTCACAATCCAGTCTGGCGAGAGCGCCCTTTGGTAGGACATTCAGGGAAGAGCCTGTATCAACTAACACATGAGCCAACGTAGTTCCCCTGCATTCAACGGAGACATACAGGGCCCTATCATGATTTCTCCCCTCTGGAGTCAGGTCAGCATCGAAGAAGCCTAATCCATTATTAGTTGTTAAAATCACCACGTAACTTCCAAATTGATCAGCCGAAATTTCTTGCGGCACATGAGCAGTCTTCAAGAATTTTACTAAATCCTTCGCATGGGCTTCAGAACATAGTAGTAAAGATAGCATGGAGATTTTGAACGGGGTCTGCCCTAACTATTCAACAATTTTATAGTCGCTCTTACATATGATTTTCAAAACCTCTTCCAACTATTGTCCAGAGGTGTCCTTGACTGTAGCTTCTTTTGGCGCCTATATCTGGGCAGGCTCTATCATTGGCTCTTTACCCCAAGCCTCGACAGTTGTCTTGGTAACCGTGACTTGAAAAAGGGGAGAGATTTCTGGGGAGAAAATCCTTTCGCTTCTAGTAATTTTATCGGTCCCCACAATATTGTCAATATCGGGATCAGCTTCTTCATCATCTTCGTCAGACAACTCTTGTTTAATGTCGTGGTAATAGACGTCAGACCCATAATTCCATGGAATAGCCTTCTCTGAAGAATATGGGATGGGCCTAGGTGTTGTAATGATTAAAGGAGCAGCTTTTGGACTAGCAGTAATCCTTACAGGACTCTTGGAAGTGATCCTGAAAGGAGTACAAGATTTGACAGACAAATATTGGCACATATTCTCAGCATACAGAACCTTCTCAATTAAAATTACATGTTCATCTATCAGGTGTTGAACGCCTTCTGTGATACGGTGGGAGAACTGACTATTGTTTTTGCGTTTGTTTTCGCAAATGTTTCGGTTGAGCAAGAGTCGCCACCGACTTTTTATTTTATCCTAAGGAAAGGTTAAAAAGCACATCAAAAACCTTTGAGATGTTTTCTTGGGTTCGGGGAGTAGATTATAGAAAGGGAAGGTATTAGCACCCTTTCTATCCATGGTTATCCATGGGCTCTTAGTTACTTGCTTAGATCAACTTGCCTTATTTTTCAATTGTTTGAAATGGTGCTTTGTGTGTGTGGATTTGAAAATGTTTTGAAAAGAGGCCAATGTGGTGGCAACCTTTGTAGTGATCCATGTTGGGATGTATACAAAGGTGTATGTCTTTTGAAAAGGTTTTCATTTGTTTTTGAAAGTTTGTTTTTGAAAGTGTTGTGAGGTGTGGTTTTAGAAAATAGGCAAGTGTTTTGTTTTGCAAGTTTGATTCAAGTAACTAAGAGGTTATCTACTCCTAAATTTCTCAAAGATTATTGCTATGTTTTAACCCTTTTAATAAGTTTGTTCCACCATTGCATTTGGTGGACAATCTTATGTTAGGATGTGAAAGGGACGGGCGCGGGTCATCGTTTAGACCATAATTGCAATGGTGCCAAGTATCTTTGGGCAATTTTCCTTTAAGGGACTTGATCATTTTTTAGGCAACTTTCGAAAGCGTCATCGAGGGACTATGATCATTTGAATTTGTTTGTTTTGCCCAAAGAGACCTAACATGCAATATGGTCCATTTATTGAAGGCAACAAGTGGAATACCCTAGGGGTGCAAGTGTGATAAGTGTTGTCCATTTTCATGCTTGTTTATCTTGAAATTAGGTCAAACTATTTTTGTTGTTTTTGATTCGCATACAAACCCTAATTCTAACATGGTATATTTAGAAAGCATTAAAGTGCGAAAAATAAAATTACTAAGCTATTACAACACAATATATGGGAAGGGGGGTACAAATGTTCAAATGGGGGTATTTTGACAAGAAATTTAAACCTAGACTATTACATCAATATTGAATTATTTACAAGATATTTAATTGCACAAATTAAATAAAATAAGAATAAATATGCAAGATGCAAAAGGGTTTTTTATGTGTATGAAAAAAAAGTATTTTTATATGTCAAATAAACAAAATAAAAGGTATTAATTTTTGGATTTTTTATGTTTAGGGCAAAACCCTAATTTTATTAAGTAAAATGTATTAATTATTCAATATGTACAAATATTTATTTATTATATACAAAAATAAAATAAAAATGAAGTATATTTGTAAAAAGGTATTTTTAATATTAAATATTAATAAAAATAAAAATGTGTATATTTTGTATTTTTAACCTAAATATATTAATATATATATATGTATGTATTTATATTATTTATTAAATATATTGCATATATACAAAATAATAATATTTAATATTTATAAAAAAAAGTATATTTTAAATGAAATATTTTCAGAAGATAAAATGAAATAAAAATCAGAAATAAAATAGGCTTGCATATTTTTTAGTATTTTTAAATAAAAGTATGTTTATATATTTATTTATGTACAAATATTGATCTAAACAAATAAATACCTAATAAATATGAAAATGGTGTAAAAAATATTTTTAATATTTTTAATATTATAAGAAAAAATAAATAAGTCAGAATAAAAAAAGAAAAGTCAAAAAATCATGAAAATAAGCAAAATGGGCCTAGGGGGGTGTCAAAGTGAAAATGGTGTGTAAACAGAAATGACAAACAAAGCCGAGCCCAGAAGGTTGTTGTCTTCAACCTTCAGACAAACATATTCAAAAACACGCACCTTTCTTCTCAAATTCCTAACTCCTGATTCTTTGATCTTTTGCCAAATCTTCCAACATGAAACCTGTAGAGCTTGAAGCCACGATTCTAGACATATAAAGAAGTCAATCTAACTCTCAGAAATGAGAGAGAATTTCTTCTCCCCCAATTCTTGACCTAGTTTTTGTTCAATGTTCAGACTTAAAATTCTCTAAGCATACATAATATAAATGAAATCTAATTACATGGGCATGTTCAGGGCTATGAATGTGACATGTTTTCTTCACAAACCTAAAGCTAACAATGCCTATATTGAGAGATAGAACTTCATGAATATACCTGTTCAGTTGGAATCGTGCCTTGCAATGGAGGAGCTTTCAGGGCAAGATGATGATTTGTACAGCTTGCCTGAAGTGTAGTGATGCTATTCCAATGCTTGGGGTGTTTTGAATCGTGCCAAATCAAGCTGCAGAAGTCCACCTGCAAGATAGAAAAATGGAAATGGAAAATGGTGCTATGGCTGTTACAGTCTCAGTTCAAGGTTTGGAATAGTTTATATGGATATTATGGAATGTGTTTGATGTGTTTTTAGCAAGAATGCATGGAAGGTTTGAGCTATGGAACTCAAACTGCAGCAGATGCTCTGTTTGGGCAGTTTGAGGGTGATTTTGGGAATGGGGAGGTATTGGGGATGCTAGGCTCGTGTTTCAGCTTAGGATGGATGTTTAGAATGTGTTTGACAAGTTTACTTTAGCATGTGTTAACTGATATGAGAGTTGTGTTAAGTTATGGCAAGTTTCTTCTACTTTAAGCAACCAATGGCCAAGTTGAGTTTCTAGCTTGTAGAGGCCCCCCTAATGTGCTGCATAACTCAGTCTTGATCAGTGCAATTAGTCCATAAACTTGTGCCAAAGAGATCTTAACTGTACTTGCTTGGATTTGCTTTTAGACATAAAGTTCACTTTTGCAAAAATGGATATAATGCTTTTTCCAATTTGGGATTAAACCTTTATGCAATGCTTGAACACATAGAATATGGTCTTGGCACAAAGTATTGGCATTAAATTAAGGAGTGTAATTGAGATAAAGGATCTGTAATCAAGGAAAACATGCTGAATTCAAAATGGCACAAATGTCTGAACATGTAACTTGGCCAAATCAAAAGTGAGTTTTTCCCATATTGCCAAATTCGATTCTCTCTAACCATGAGGTTGTTTGATGAGTTATTGGACATTTTGGAAAGCTTGGAATGTGTACTACAATCCATCTTTGAAATGCAAATTGAAATTCCAAGTGGAAGTATGTGAAAAATGGTCTTGAAGTTAGGTAAAAACCTTGTCTAAAATAGGTCAAATTTTCTCTAAGTTAAGAATGGTTTGGTACCCTTGTTCCAAAAATTGTAACTTGAGCTACAAGCTTCTTTTGGGAAAACTTTGTGAATCAAAGTTGTAGATTATGCAATAGGCTACAACTTTAATGTTTTGACTTTTGCTTGAATCCAAATGAATCTTGGTGAGAAAGTGGGACAAAGTTAGGAAAAAATTAGGGTTTTTCATAACTTAGAAAAATTCTAAGTTATGAAAAATCTTCATTTCAAACCCTAATTTGCAATTCTTGATTTCTTGATGAACAAGTTTCATGATTTGGCATGTTTTTATGAAAAATGAATCTTGACACTTGATTTTGACCAAAAAGTCAAAGTTTGACCTTTCAGTATACAGTCAAAATTGATCAATTGACTGGGAAATTCAACTGTCAATCTTGTGCATTTGGGATCTTTTGGACTTGTTGAGTATGTCAAGACAATTCCATGGGGTCCTTGAGTACATATGTGAGCTTGGTTTGCCATTGGCTAGGTCAAACAGTCAAAAATTTCCTTTGTGCAGTCAAAACCCTAAAAAATGACCATTTTGCCCTTTTGGTGATCTGATCAAATTTCTTGTGGAATTGTGATCCAAACTTGATCCAATGGTCCATATGAGTTCATGATGTTGATTTGGGTCAATTTTCATGAGGTTTGACTTTCAATTGGCCACAGTTGACTTTTTCCCCAACACAGCTGATTTCTAGGTCAACTGTCCAATTGACTGGGCAAAATTTGGAATCAAGACTCGAAACTTGGTATGGATAAACTTGGGAGTCCAACATGAAGCATGAAAGTATTTTTAGGAATTTTAGGTCAAAATATCTTTGTGCAAACACAAACCCTAATTTGGGTCAACAGTGCAAGGAGAAGTCTTGAGCAGAGGAAACCCTAATTGGATCTTGAGCTCCAAGGGTTTTGTGATGAGAAAATGTTGAGGAAATGGGAGGGAAAATTTTGGGGTACAACAGTTGCCCCTGTTCAATCTTCTTGAACCTGAAGAGTTAGATTGGCAAGTTTGCCTTTCGTGACTCGAGGGTAAAAGGAGATTGGACACTAGAGTGCCCGGAAATTGCACTCGCATGTTGGAGTATCAGCAATGTGATGTCGGGAATGGGCTTATAGATGCCATTTGGAAGTGATGGTGGATAGGGAGATGGGCTTATAGATGCCATCTGGAGATGTGACAGAACCTTGTCGGGAATGGGCTTATAGATGCCATTTGGAAGCGTTGATCGCATAAGAGATTCCTTAGCGAGAACTTGTGTATTTGAGAAAGACAGATGTTTTCCTGGCTTGTTACAGGTGTTTGATCTTCAATCTCCTCATGCAGATATGCCCTGGCTAGATACAGGTGTCGAATCTACAATCGGTTGCTCACAGATGTGCCCTGGCTGGATACAGGAATCGAATCCGGAAATAGTCGTCAACAGATATGCCCTGGATGGATACAAGAATCGAATCTTCGAACTATTCATACGTGCCCTGGATAGATACAGGAATCGAGTCTAGAAATATGGTCAACAGATATGCCCTGGCTGGATGCAGGAATCGAATCTGGAATTGTGATAGTTGCTAGATATGCCCTGGCTGGATACAGGAATCGAATCTTCGAACTCTTCAGACGTGCCCTGGTTAGATACAGGAATCGAGTCTGGAAACTGATCACTCACAGATGTGCCCTGGCTAGATACAGGTATCGAATCTGGAATTGTGACAGTTGAAGGTAGTTGTCTTTGGGATTGTCTTTTTCCCTGAAAAGGCAAAAACATCAGTTGTATGCAATGTCATGATGTATGAAATACATGATGTCATGATGTTCAACATGAGATAGTGTTGTATGCACTTTATCACGTATGTAAGTGTGATACGGTGGGAGAACTGACTTTGGTTTTGCGTTTGTATTCGCACTTGTGCGGTTGAGCAAGAGTCGCCACCGACTTTTTATTTTATCCTAAAGGAAAGGTTAAAAAAGCACAGCAAAAACCTTTTGAGATATTTCGTGGGTTCGGGGGGTAGATTATGAAAAGGGAAGGTATTAGCACCCTTTTCATCCATGGTTATCCATGGGCTCTTAGTTACTTGGTTTTTAGATCACTTGCCTTGATTTTCGATTGCTTGAAAAATGGTGTGTGTATGAGTGTTTTTGAAAATGTTTTGGAAGAAGATGCCTTGTCTTAGGCTAACCTTGTAACAATTCTTTACTCGAATATTTTACAAAGGCGTGTATCTTTTCGAAAAGATGTTTCAAAATGTTTTAAGAGTTTGTTTGAAAGTGTTGTGGATTGTGATTTTTGAAAAGAAGGCAAGTGTTTTTGCAAGTTGATCTCAAGTAACTAAGAGTTTTGTCTACACTATTGTACTCAAAGGTTTTCTCTATGTTTTTAACCCTTTTTAACAATTTTGTTCCACCATTGAAATTGGTGGACAATCTTGCGTTTAGGAAGTTTATTCGGGACGGGCGCGGGTCATCGTATGGACCATGGATGCAATGATGCCAAATTTCTTTGGCAATTTGCTTTGAAGGGACTATGATCATTCCGTTTAGGCAACATTTTGAGGGACTTATGATCATTTTGATTTTGTTTTGCCAAAGATACTCGACGTGCAAGCATGGCCTATTTTGGAAGGTAACATGTGGGATTACCCTAGAGGGTGCAAGTGTGATTGTGTATTGATTTCATGTATTTGCCTTGTATTAGGTTATCTAGCGTTCGATTTTATGTACATGCAAACCCTAGGTCTAACCATGGTATAATTGAAAGCGGTAAATTGCGAAAATGTAAAGTCTACGCTATTACAAAATAGTATCCGGGAGTGGGGGTACAATATTCACAAATGGGGATGAGACTTATAGTATCCAATAAGTTACAACCAAATCGAATTTGCGATCAAATGTAAATAATGTATATCAATGCATAAGATAAACAAGTGTGTATAGGAGCAATATATTGTGTATTTGTATTGTGTAAGTATGAGATGTATTGTGTAAGTGATTATTTACATGTGCGACAATATGAATTTAAGAAGGTATTGTTAGGTATTTGTTTTGACCTAAAGAAAAATTAAATGTTTATTTAATTAATTAGTCTTGTAATCTTGTATTTTGATATGTATGAAAAGAATGTTTTAATTGAATGTTTTAAGTTCTAATTAAATATAAAAATGATGTTTAAAGAAAAGAAAATATTTCTAAGTTTTAATTATGTATATATAAAAAAAAAGTATTTTTCATTTGTTATGTACAAAAATATTTAAATTAAAAGAAAGGGAAAATGTTTTCAATTTTAATTACATGGTGTAAAAAATGTATTTTATGTATATGTGTTTAATATATATATTCAAAAGTGTTTTAAATTAACTAAATTAGGTATATAGAAAAGTGTTTTAATTATATGTTTAAAGAAAAGAAAATATTTTCAATTAATTATGTATATTAACAAGAGTGTATTTTTATTATTAATAAAAAGAATTATTGTAAAACAAAAAAAGTGTTTGTTTAAGTTTATTAAGGAGAGAATAAAAGCAAATTAGGTTATGTAAAAGAACTAAAAGAATAGATGCATGCATTGGGCTTTGTATGGGAAACAAATTAGGCCCAGAGTTGAGACAAAGTTTTCTTGTTAGGGTTCACTGAATATTTTCATTTGGGACAAGGCTTTAGGGTTTCGCGAGCAGCGCGCCGTTCGTGTGTTTGTTCATCGTTCTTCTTCGTCTTCCTGAGCGATACCCTCCACCACAGAGCCACCAACATCATCATGCCTTCCTCCCTCTAACGACAGTATTAGGGCACTCGATCTAAGGTACCATTCGCTTTCTTATTTTGTTAGGGTTTCTTTTAGTTCTTGCATGCTTGTGATTTTCTGTTTGTTTGATTAAGTTTTTTGACTTGTTTTATGTAACGAGGATGAAGAGGGAGATGTTTTACCTTGACTGAGAAGAGGGAGAAAATGGAGGTGCTTAGGAGGCTCGACGGTGGAGGAGGATTTGCGCGATAAGGGCTTTATCTGGTATCTTGTATATTTCTTTAAGCTTTATGATGTTGATGGCTGAAAGCTCCTTGTGCAATTTCACTTCTCTTTTCTTCGTTGCCTTTAATACTTGTCCTGCTTATGTTGCTTCTTCTATCTCAGTTGCTTTGGCTGCCTTTGTTGATTTTCCTGCTGAAACACTTCTGTTGACTATGAATTGAATGCTACCGTTGAAATGCTATTTTGACTAGCCTTTTTTATTGCCCAATGATGTATTTACTGAGGGCCTGATGTTTGGGTTTGGAAATTGTGTTTTTTATGGTTCATATGTGTGATACGGTGGGAGAACTGACTTGAGGTTTTGCGTTTGTTTTCGCAAATGTTTCGGTTGAGCAAGAGTCGCCACCGACTTTTTATTTTATCCTAAGGAAAGGTTAAAAAGCACAGCAAAAACCTTTTGAGATGTTTTCTTGGGTTCGGGGAGTAGATTATAGAAAGGGAAGATATTAGCACCCTTTCTATCCATGGTTATCCATGGGCTCTTAGTTACTTGCTTAGATCACTTGCCTTTTGTTTTCAATTGTTTTAAATGGTGCTTGAGTGTGTGGGTTTGAAAATGTTTTGAAAAGAGGCCAATGTGGTGGCAACCTTTGTAATGATCCATATGGGGATGTATACAAAGATGTACGTCTTTTGAAAAGGTTTTCATTTGTTTTTGAAAGTTGTTTCGAAAGTGTAGTGATGTGTGGTTTTTGAAATAGCCAAGTGTTTTAGTTTGCAAGATTGATTCAAGTAACTAAGAGGTTATCTACTCCTAAATTTCTCAAAAGATTATTGCTATGTTTTAACCCTTTTAACAAGTTTGTTCCACCATTGTATTTGGTGGACAATCTTATGTTAGGATGTAAAAGGGACGGGCGTGGGTCATCGTTTAGACCATAATTGCAATGGTGCCAAGTATCTTTGGGCATTTTCTTTAAGGGACTTGATCATTTGTTTTTGTTTGTTTTGAAAAAATGTTATCGAGGGACTATGATCATTCAATTTGTTTGTTTTGCCCAAAGAGACCTAACATGCAATATGGCCCAATTTTGAAAGGCAACAAGTGGAGTACCCTAGGGGGTGCAAGTGTGATTTGTGTGTCCATTTTCGTGCTTGTTTATCTTGAGATTAGGTCATAAATATTTTTTTTGTCGTTTTTCGCATACAAACCCTAATTCTAACATGTTATCATTAGAAAGCAATAAAGTGCGAAAATAAATTTACTAAGCTATTACAAAACCAAATATGGGAAGGGGGGTACAAATGTTCAAATGGGGATATTGACAAGTAATGTAAACCTAAAACTATTACATCAATTTGAATTTATACAATTTAATTAATATACAATAATTAAATAAATAAAAATGGAATAAAAATGCAAGATGCAAAAATGTTTTGTATATGTATGAAAAAAAGTATTATTTATGTAAAAATAAAAAAGGATATTATTTTTGGAGTATTTTGAATTTAGGGCAAAACCCTAATTTTATTAAAGAAAATGTATTATTGTTTAATTTAATACAAATATTTATTTATTATGTACAAAAATAAAAAATAAAATGAAGTATATTATAAAAAAGTATTTTTTTTATATCAAACATTAATAAAAATGAAAAATTCAAATATTTTTATATTCTAACCTAAATATATTAATAAACATATATATATATATATATATATATATATATATATATATATATATATATATATATATATATATATATATATATATATATATATATATATATATATATATATATATATATATATATATATATATATATATATATATATATATATATATATATATATATATATATATATATATATATATATATATATATATATATATATATATATATATATATATATATATATATATATATATATATTAAGTTCTAAATATGCATTATATATAAAATAATATATATTTAATATTTAATAAAATAAATAAAAAAGGTATATATTTTTTGTGTGAAATATTTTCAGAAGATAAACAAAAATAAAAAATGTATTTACACTATTTATTTATTTATTCTAAATAATAGTATATGTAATATTTATGTACAAACAAAAGAAATAATCAAATAAATATGCAATAAATTCAAAAAATGATGGAAAAAATATTTTTATGTTTTTAATGTCATGAGAAAAAATAAGCAAAGTCAATCAAAAAAGAAAAAGTCAAAAAAGTCAAAGAAATAAGCAAATGGGCTCAGGGGGTTCAAAAGTAATTATGTGGTGCAAATAAGAAAATATTCCAGGCCCAGCCCAGAATCAGTCATCTTCAACCTCTGAACAACATCACCCACGCGTTTTCTATCTCTGGATTCCTGGACTTTCAAGCAAAACTCATAACATGAAAAGTGTAGAGCATTAAGAGACGATTCCAACCATGTAAAGAACTTGACCTAACTCTCTAAGATGAGGGAGAATTCCTTCTCCCCCAATTTCTGACCTAACTTTTATGCCATGTTCAGACTCAAAATTCTCGCAGCACACGTAACATAAATGAAATCTAACTATATGGTCATGTTTAGGGCTATGATTGTGACATATTTTCTTCACAAACCTAAAGCTAACAATGCCTAATAAGAGAGATAGAACTTCATGAAGATACCTGTTCAGTTGGAATCGTGCTTTGCAATGGAGGATGTTTCAGAGTAAAATGATGATTTGTATAGCTTCCTTGAAGTGTAAGGATGCTATTCCAGGTTCTACTTTGCCTTGAAACTCCCTGAATCGTGCTGGTGAGCTTCAACTGCAAAACAGAAAAGCAAAAATGGTGAAGTGGCTTGGAGGTGTTACAGGTCAGGTTTCAGGTCATGGTTAGCTTGCATAGATAGTATGGAAGGTATGTGAACTGGTTTTGGCAAGGATGCTTGAGAGAAATAGAAGTTGGCACTCAAACTGCAGAGGCAACTTTATTTTTGCAGTTTGAGAGTGATTCTGAGATGGAGGGTGGATTGGAGGTCAAAGGCTCGTGCAAAAGCTTGGGTATGATGTCTGGAATGTGTTTGATAAGTTTGTTCTTGTGTTTGTAAGCTGAGATGGAAGTTGATATGAGTTATGCTATGTTACTTCACACTTAAGCAAACAAAAGCAAAATGTGCTTCTAGGCCTGTAGAGGAGCTCACACTATGCTGCATAATCCCTCCTTGATCAGTGTGATTAGCACATAAACTTGTGCCAACCAGATTTGCAATGTACTTGTTGGATTCTCAATTGGACATAAAGTGATCTTTTGCAAAAATAGAAAGAATGCTTTATCTAGTTTGGGATTAATCTTGCATACAATGTACAAACTCATAGAACAACACCTTAACACAATGAATATGCATTAAATTATTGAGTGAAACTTGGTTTAAGGACCTGTAATCTAACCTAAAGCATGCTGAGTTCAAATTGCCAAGTTATGAACATGAAAAATGGACAATTCAAAAGTGAGTTTTTGCTATATTGTGAAATTCGATTCTCCCTAACCATGAGGTTGTTTGATGAGTTCTTGGACATTTTGGAAAGCTTGGAATGTGTACTACAATCCATCTTTGAAATGAAAATTGAAATTCCAAGTGGAAGTGTATGGAAAATGGCCTTGAAGTGGGGTAGAAAACCTTGTCAAAATAGGTTAAAATTTCACTAAGTTAAAAATGGTTTAGTGCCCTTATTCAAAAAATTGTAACTTGAGATACAAGCTTCAAATGAGAAAACTTTGTGAATCAAAGTTGTAGATTATGTAACAAGCTACAACTTTCATGTTTTGACTTTTGTTTGAATCCAAATGAATCATGGTGAAAAAGTGGGGCAAAGTTGGGAAAAAATTAGGGTTTTCCATAACTTAGAAAAATTCTAAGTTATGAAAAATTCCATTTTAAAACCCTAATTTGCATTTCTTGGTTTCTTGGTGAACAAGTTTCATGATTTGGCATGTTTTGATGAAAAATGAATCTTGACTCTTGATTTTGACCAAAAGGTCAAAGTTTGACTTTTCAGTGTTCAGTCAAAATTGATCAATTGACTGGGAAATTCAACTGTCAATCTTGTGTACTTGGGATCTTTTGAGCTTGATGAATGTGTCAAGACCATTTCATTGAGTCCTTGAGTCCATATGTGAGCTTGGTTTTCCATTGGTTAGGTCAAACAGTCAAAAATTGCCTTTGTGCAGTCAAAACCCTAAAAATGACCATTTTGCCCTTTTGGTGATCTGATCAAACTTCTTGTGGAATTGTGATCCAAACTTGATCAAATGGTCCATATGAGTTCATAATGTTGATGTGGGTCAAAAATCATGAGTTTTGACTGTCAATTGTCCACAGTTGACTTTTTCCCCAATACAGCTGATTTCTAGGTCAACTGTCCAATTGACTGGGCAAAACTTGGAATCAAGATTTGAAACTTGGTATGGATAATCTTGTGAGTCAAACATGAAACATGAAAGTCATCTCAGGCATTTTAGGTCAAAACATCCTTGGGCAAACACAAACCCTAATTTGAGTCCACAGTGCAAGGAGAAGTCTTGAGCAGAGGAAACCCTAACTGGATCTTGATCTTCAAAGGTCTTTTGATGAGAAAATATTGAGGAAATGGGAGGGAAAATTTTGGGGTACAACAGTTGCCCCTGTTCAATCTTCTTGGACCTGAAGAGTTAGATTGACAAGTTTGCCTTTCGTGACTCGAGGGTAAAAGGAGATTGGACATTAGAGTGCCCGGAAATTTGCACTCGCATGCTGGAGTCTCAACAGTGTGATGTCGGGAATGGGCCTATGGATGCCATTTGGAGAGGTGATGGATAGGGAGATGGGCTTATAGATGCCATCTGGAGATGTGACAGAACCTTGTCGGGAATGGGCTTATAGATGCCATTTGGAAGTGTCGATCGCATAAGAGATTCCTTAGCGAGAACTTGTGTATTTGGGAGAGGCTGATGTTTCCTTGGCTTGTTACAGGTGTTTGATCTTCAATCTCCTTATGCAGATATGCCCTGGCTAGGTACAGGTATCGAATCTACAATCGGTTGCTCACAGATGTGCCCTGGCTAGATACAGGAGTCGAATATGGAAATAGTCGTCAATGGATATGCCCTGGCTGGATACAGGAATCGAATCTTCAAACTCTTCAGACGTGCCCTGGCTAGATACAGGAATCGAGTCTGGAAATGTTGTAGTTGATAGATGTGCCATGGCTGGATACAGGAATCGAATCTTTGAACTCTTCAGACGTGCCCTGGCTAGATACAGGAATCGAGTCTGGGAATGATCACTCTCAGATGTGCCCTGGCTAGATACAGGTATCGAATCTGGAATTGTGACAGTTGAGGGTAATCGTCTTTGGGATTGTCTTTTTCCCTGTAAAGGCAAAACATAAGTTGTATGCAATGTCATGATGTATGATATGCATGGCGTCATGATGTTTAACATGAGATAGTGTGAGTATGCACTTTATCACGTATGTAAACAAAATGCGAAATGTTTATGAATGTAATTTTCGTCTTAGGAAAATAAATCTTTGACGACCGGCCGGGGAGTTGCTCTGTGGAAGAGATACTTGGCCGAAGTTTTGATGAGAGGCCTGCTGAGGACTTTAATGATGGATTCCGCTGGGGATAATGATGATAAACTCCGCTGGGGAATGAAAGAACCTTGCCGAGGGCGATCTTCCGTGGTAATTAGCTGAGGATAACCCAGTTATAAGTCCTTGTGAGGAAATAACTCTAAATAAAACTCGGGAGAGACGTCCGTACTCTACAGGGAACAAGCTTCCAGAATCTACTGGGGATGAGCTTTAAGACCTGCCGGGGACTGTTGTGCCTTTTCAGGATTGACGGGGAGTCAACTCTGCTTGGGGAAAGTACTGCTGAATCTTGTTTTACTCTACGGGGAAGTTGAGATGATTTGGTCACATTCTTCGGTCGGATCTACCTGGGTACCTTGGCGGACAAAGCAACCAGACTGCATCAGACAACTTCATATTGCCCCTGTTTCTGATGTCACCTGTAATTAATCTTTCGTTTCATATGCAAATATTTATGAGTCAACAATTTTAATGTCAAATGCATATATCAAAAATGGACATTGGACGTTCTTCGCAAAACAAAACAGAAAAAAGGAAAAACAATGGCAATTTGTATGGACAAGTGAATTTGTATTGATTTGAATTCTGCCTGTGAATAGGCGTTTTTGTACAAGAGGCTGACATCCTAGTAAGAGGATGCCACCAAATAATATAGAGTTTACAATTTTGAAAAGAAAACAAAACAGCTATGTGAACAATCCCACTGGGTTCCAACTCTGCTATCGCCTTTATGTCTTCAAATGTCTCATCGCTTTGCTACCTAGTTGAAGATGAAGCTGATTGGTCGATGCCGAACTCTTAGCCAGATAGTTGATGCCGAATTCCGGATGCGAAGTGATCCAATGAGACATAGTGTTACGCTTTTATCCCTAACTTCTGCCTGGACCGCCCTTTCGGGTTTTCAGTCCACCGGGATACCCATTTTTGCCCAAGCCGCCTTTTCAGGTTTTCGACTTGCCGGGTGTACAGATTTTTATTCATTTTATCCCTTATTTTTGCCCGAACCCTTTTGGTTCGCCGGGAAGCCCTTATTTTTTCCTAGGTATATCAACCTAGCGGGTCTTTTATTTACGCGTAGTATTTTTTCACTATGTCTGCATTGGTGGGGTGAGGAAGGTCGTCACCATCCATGGTGGTTAGGATCATGGCTCCTCCTGAGAACACACGTTTAACCACAAATGGCCCTTCATATGTAGGGGTCCATTTGCCCCGGGGATCACTTTGAGGAAGGATGATGCGTTTGATTACCAGGTCTCCAACTTGATACTCTTGTGGTCTGACTTTTTTGTTAAACGCCCTGATCATCCGTTTTTGATACGTTTGACCATGACAGATAGCAGTGAGCCTCTTTTCGTCAATCAGATTTAATTGATCAAGTCGAGTCTGGATCCAGTCATCTTCACTCAAGTCTGCATCCTTCATTATCCAGAGAGAGGGTATCTGGACTTCAATTGGCAAGACTGCCTCCATGCCATAGACCAAGGAGAAGGGAGTTGCCCCGGTTGACGTCCTTGCTGAGGTACGGTACCCATGAAGAGCGAACGGTAACATCTCGTGCCAATCTTTATAGGTCACTGTCATCTTCTGCACAATTTTCTTGATATTCTTATTAGCTGCCTCTACAGCCCCATTCATCTTCGGCCGATAGGGAGAAGAATTGTGGTGCTGTATCTTGAATTGTTCACAGAGTTCAGTGATCATCGAATTATTGAGATACCATTGTCCGTAATGATTCTTTCCGGGACGCCGTACCGACAGATCAGATTATGCCGGATGAAACGTGCCACGACGCTCTTGGTTACCGTGGCATAGGAAGCTGCCTCAACCCACTTCGTGAAGTAATCGATCGCCACCAAGATGAAGCGATGCCCATTGGATGCCGTCGGTCGGATCTCACCGATCATATCGATGCCCCACATCGCAAAAGGCCAAGGTGCCGTCAGGACATTCAAAGGAACCGGAGGGATATGCACCTTGTCAGCATAGATCTGGCATTTATGACAAGTTCGAGAGTGTTGGTAACAATCGGCTTCCATTGTGGACCAGAAGTATCCTGCCCGAAGGATTTTCTTAGCCATGGTGTGTCCACTGGAATGTGTTCCAAATGTACCTTCATGCAGTTCTATCATGATTTTCTCTGCTTCTGCCTTATCCACACAACGTAGCAGAGTTGAATCATGATTCCCTTTGTAGAGAATGCCGTTGCTGAGGAAGAATTTTGCAGCAAACCTCCTCATGAACTTCTTATCATTGACAGACGCACCTTCAGGGTATTCCTGAGCTTCCAAGTACCTCTTCACCTTATGATACCAGGGTTTTTCAATCACCTTCTCAGCCTTGAGCTCGCAGCAGTATGCCGATTCATCCAACTTCCAGATAATGATTCGGGGAGCCTCATTGTCCCATTTAACTTTGAACATTGAAGACATCGTAGCTAGGGCGTCCGCTAGCTGATTCTCCTCTCTAGGGAAGTGTTCAAAAGTTATCTCTTCAAAGTGGGGAAGCAAGGTCGACACATACTCCTTGTAAGGAATAAGATTCGGGTGTTTCGTATCCCACTCGCCTTTGATCTGATTGATCACGAGAGCGGAATCTCCGAAGACACTTAGAAATTTGATCCTTAAGTCGATTGCAGCTTGTAAACCCATGATACATGCCTCATATTCTGCCATATTGTTGGTGCAGCTGAAACATAATCGGGCGGTGAGGGGAGTATGAGTTCCTTTGGGAGATATGATTACAGCGCCGACGCCGTTACCCAAAGCATTGGAGGCTCCATCAAAATGCATAGACCATCGGGATCCTTCCTCAGGTCCTTCATCCGGTCCAGGTACTTCACAGTCAGTTACCACCATGATGTCTTCGTCCGGAAAATCAAAGTTCAATGATTGGTAATCGTCCACAGGTTGGTGTGCCAAATGATCTGCCAGTACACTTCCCTTAATTGCTTTCTGAGTTGTATACTGGATGTCATATTCTGTCAAGATCATTTGCCATCTCGCTATTCTTCCAGACAGAGCGGGCTTTTCGAATATGTACTTGATAGGATCCATTTTTGAAATCAATAAAGTAGTGTGGGTCAGCATATACTGTCTCAGCCGGCGAGCAGCCCATACAAGAGCGCAGCAAGTTTTCTCAAGCAGTGAGTAACGAGACTCACAGTCGGTAAACTTTTTGCTCAAGTAATAAATAGCGTGCTCTTTTCGGCCAGACTCGTCATGCTGCCCCAACACACACCCCATTGAATTGTCAAGTACTGTCAAGTATAGTATCAGAGGTCTTCCTTCCACTGGTGGCATAAGAATGGGTGGCTCTTGGAGATATTCCTTTATCTTTTCAAAGGCGGCCTGACATTCATCATTCCAGCGTACTACTTGATCTTTCTTCAGCAATTTGAAGATTGGCTCACAAGTAGCAGTCAGGTGTGAGATGAATCGGGCAATGTAATTCAGTCGTCCCAGGAAGCCTCTGACTTCTTTCTCTGTTTTTGGAGTCGGCATCTCTTGTATGGCTTTTACCTTGGCAGGGTCCACCTGAATACCTTTATCACTTACAATGAAACCTAGCAATTTTCCGAATCTTACCCCAAAGGTGCATTTGTTGGGATTCAACCTCAGCTTGTATAACTTGAGTCGGTCAAACAACTTCCTCAGATGGTCAAGGTGCTCCTCCTCAGTTTGAGACCTTGCAATCATGTCATCAACGTATACCTCAATCTCATGATGGATCATATCATGAAATAAAGCAACCATGGCACGTTGATAGGTTGCCCCAACATTTTTCAATCCGAATGGCATGACCTTATAACAGAAGGTGCCCCACTGAGTCACAAAGGTAGTCTTCTCCATATCTTCTGGAGCCATCTTGATCTGATTATACCCTGAAAAACCATCCATGAAGGAGAACACCTTGTGTTGAGCTGTATTGTCAACAAGGACATCAATGTGAGGTAGGGGGAAGTCATCCTTGGGGCTGGCCCTGTTCAGATCCCTGTAGTCAACACACATTCTGACCTTACCGTCCTTCTTTGGTACCGGCACCACGTTGGCAACCCACTGAGGGTAAGAAGTCAATGCAAGGAACCCGGCCTCAAACTGTTTCATAACCTCGGCCTTGATCTTCTCAGACATCTCTGGTCGCATTCGTCGGACTTTTTGCTTTACCGGAGGGCAGTCTTCCTTGGTTGGCAGGTGATGAACTACAATGTCGGCATCCAAACCAGGCATATCTTCATAGGACCAAGCAAAAATATCCATGTAATCCTGTAGCATCTGGATCAATCGTTGCTTCACGCTGAGCTCTAGATTGGCACCAATCTTGACCTCTTTCCTATCTGTCTCAGTACCCAGGTTAATTGTCTCCACCGACTCTTCATGTGGTTGAATAGCTCTCTCTTCCTGGAGTAGCAGTCTTGCGAGTTCACCAGGAACTTCGCAATCATCTTCACCTTCGTCTTCGGCCAAGTTGATCGGATTCTCGAAGTCATAACTGGCGGTAGCAGAGCTGTTACCAGTGAGATCCAAAGTGGATTGAAACCTGTATAAGTGAGTGTGTGTAAATATAGCTGTTTTTGCAATATGTATAACACAGAAAGAAAAAGAGCACAAGATTTGAAATGCAACAAACGTCCAATGTTTTGATTGATGATATATGAAAATGTCATACAAAAATCCCTCACAAATGGAGCTACGATGCCCCGGGTAGGACACCGAGCCAACAAAGTTTTAACATATTGTTTGTTACAAATTTGGAAATCAAAAGAAATCAATTACTGCGTGACAAATGTGATAGGTGTAAAATCCTTTGCCGTCCAGTTGCTTGGTCCGTTGCTGGTAGTCGGGTAGATCCAACTGTCAAACTCTGCTTCCTCTACATCCTCCTCGATAGCATTCACCCTTGGATTGGAGATAAACACCGGAGCCTTTCTGATCTTCTCCTTGCGCACAGCCCTCTGAGCCTCTGCAGTAAAGCCCAGCCCAAACTTGTCGTTCTTCTGAGTGAAATCGGGAAGCTGACCCCAGTTTGCACAAATGCCTTTCTGAACCACAGCCCGGGCATCCCTTAGGGAAGCCATCTTCAAAGGAACATTCTTTTCGACTGCTGTTTCTGCTGCTGCTGAAATTGGATGCACCTCCTCGAAATGCTGAAAGGGGGTTTCAATAAACTCCCCGTCCATCTCAATGTATCGGAAGGAATTCAAATGGCTCACCATATACTCCTCTTCTCCTTGCACAGTGACGATCTTCCCCCTGACAGGATACTTCAGCTTTTGGTGCAAGGTAGAGGTCACTGCCCCAGCTTTATGGATCCAAGGTCGACCCAGTAGACAAGAGTACGATGGACGTATATCCATCACATAAAAAGTAGAGTCGAATACTTGAGAGCCCACACGAATAGGGATGTCAACCTCTCCATGAACCATCCTTTTTGAACCGTCAAAGGCCCTGACGATGATATTGCTGGGCTTCAGTTCTAGGCCTTCATAATCCAAACGGTCTAAAGCCTTTTTCGGTAGAACATTCAAGGAAGAACCAGTATCCACCAATACATGCGCCAGAGTAGTGCCCCTGCATTCGATAGAGACATGCAGGGCATCATTGTGGTCTCTTCCCTTCGCAGTCAGGTCAGCATCTGAAAAACCCAAACCATTGTCTGCTGTCAGATTTGCTACGCAATCAGTGAACTGGACTGCAGACGTCTCCTGCGGCACATGGGCCGTCTTGAGAAATGAGATCAAGGCCTTAGCATGGGCCTCGAAGCATAGCAATAAGGAGAGCATGGAGATCTTGGAGGCCGTATTCCCCAGCTGCTCGACAACATTGAAATCACTCTTCTTTATTATTTTCAGGATCTCCTCCATTTCTTGTTGGGAGGCCTCAACATTTATAGGTATTGGTGCCTCCATCCGGGCAGGCTCCTCTTCAATCCCTTTGCCCCGAGCATCAGATGACTCGGCAGCAGGGGAAACAACTTGATCAGCAGCAGGAACAGGTAAACTTGTAGGTGTTATAAGGAGGGGTCTTCGAATAGCGGGCGGTGCAATGTCAGGCGAGAAGAGCCTGCCACTGCGGGTGACCTTGGCTGGACCAGTGATATCGCAGATGCTGGCGCCATTGTCAAATTCTTGTTTGATTCCATTTACATATACGTCTGCCCCATAATGCCAGGGGACAGCTTTATCATATACGTAGGGGAGAGGCCCCGGAACAGTAATAACCACAGGTGCAACAGTCGTGATTTGAACAGGCTTCTTCGGGAGAGCCTTGATTGGATTTTTGAAGATGGTAACCACAGAAACTTCTTTTACCGGAACCAACTGAACAACAGACTTTTTAAACAGAATCTCCTTGCTGTCCATTAGGCTTTGGACGCCTAACTTCAGCAAGGGACAACCAGATAGGGAAACAGCACAGAACAGGCAGCCTTCACTGCAACCCGGAAATAAACCGGCCAGCAGTAGGTTCTTCTTAACGGTCTTCAGAGGGGTGACAACTTCATTTATCGAAACAGCATATAATTCTTCCTCAATGGCATTTACTCTATGCTGGGGCATAGGAGCAGTTACAACATTTGGTCTCTCCGGTGCTTCAAACTGAATTTCCTTTGCGTCGATCAGATCTTGCACTTTGTTTCTCAAGGCCCAGCAATCATCAGTAGTGTTCCCGGGACTATCAGAATGATAAGCACACCGGGCATTTGGGTTATACTTAGGAGACGCAGTGTTGACGACCTTAGGAGCTTCTTTGAGGGTCACCAGGTTGGTGGATAACAGTTGGGGTAAAATTTGAGATAAGGTCATACTCAGTCGAGTATACTGCCTCTTAGGCCTTTCGCTTCTTTGTTGATTGTACTGCTGAGGAGCAGCAACAGGTTTCGAGATGACCAAAGCATTGACGGCTTGGCGGCTTTCGGGCTTGATTTGTCTTCTAGGACCATAGACGGCACTTGCTTCTTTCTTAAACGGCCTCTTCTTAACACTTGTGGAGGCAGCCTTTTGTATCTTGCCTGACCTGATGCCAGCTTCAATTCTTTCTCCCGTCAATATCAAATCTGTAAACCCAGCGGAGGAGTTACCAACCAAATGATTGAAAAACGGACCAGACAACGTCCCTAGAAACATGTCAACCAGCTCTCGATCAGTCAATGGAGGCTGCACCCTGCCAGCCAAATCTCTCCATTTTTGTGCGTACTCTTTGAACCCTTCACCCGTTCCTAGAGACATACCCTGAAGTTGGGTACGCGTAGGAGCGAGATCAGAATTGTATTGGTATTGTCTGTAGAATGCGGTTGCCAAATCTTCCCAGTGTCGGATGCTGGTTCCATCTAATTGGTAGAACCATTCAAGCTGTGACCCCGAAAGGCTATCTTGGAAGAAGTGAATCCAAAGGTTCTTATCCGCCGTGTAAGGTTGGATCTTCCTTACGTACGACCTTAGATGCAGCTTTGGGTAGGAGACCCCATCATACTTGGCGAAGGCAGGCGCCTTAAACTTGTGTGGAATTACTACCCCAGAAGATAACCCCAAATCTCCGAAATCCAACCCCGGCACATTCTGAATTTCCATGGCGCTTAAGCGGTCCTCCAATTGCTTGTACCTGTCAGTAGCAGGTGGGTATTGTTCGTCGTTATAGTCCGTCTCATTGTCGGAGACTGCGGGACTAGGAGCTCCTCCCCCTTGGGGACTGTTTTTCTCAGCAGAAGAAGTAGTTGGATCAGCTTCATTATGGAGTGTGTTCCCAAATCTGCGTCCGGTGTTGAATAACGCAGTCCTCTTTTTCTTCTTCTTCTTCAGGAGTAGAGTCTTCAACTCTTGCTGACCTTGGGCTAGGCTTAGGACCATCTCTTGAAACTGTGCACTTTGGGCCTGAAGGGCCTTGATTGCTTGCTCACTGGAGGAGTCTGGATTCATGATGACTGTTCAAAATAAACAGCGAAGGAGATTAAGCAACCTGTGAAATAGGGTACCTGCTATGCATATGGTGCAATGGAATGCGTATGTTTTATGTTTTCAAAGAAAAACAAGATTCAACTTTGTAGACAAACAGGAAACACACTTCATTAGATTCAAATTTTCAATTGTTCAACAATTTGCCCTTAGGCATTACAGGAATGAAAAAATACTGGAAAGGAAATAAAACTATAAAAGGCAACATCCAAAGCTCATCAATGCTCCCATGGCCTCCTCTTTTCAGTGCTGATGTAATTGTTCAGGACCTTCTCTTCCTCCAATTGCTTAGTCAGCCTCTGGATCTTCCGTTCCTGCTCGTTGAATTTCTCCCGATAGAAATCCCGCTCTTCCTTTAGCTGCACCCAGGATCTCTTCATTGTGTCAAAATCAGTAGGTAACTGAGGAGGGAGGACAGTTGGAGGAACCCCATCTTCATCAGGAGACTCAAGGATGAGAGGTCTAACAGCTTCGTAGGGCATACCTAACCTTTGAGAACGGATGCGGACCCATTTGTAATAGGGCTTCAATGGCAGAGAAGTCTTTGGTCCCAACTCATGTGGGTCGGCTTTGTGAATTCTGTCCCAAGCTCTAATGAATCCCTGGCGTAGTTTGTCACTGTCTGCCTGAAACTCAAAATGGAAGTGAGGAACCAGCATTTCATGAGGCGCATCTCCTCTGGCTCTTCCAAACTGACGGAGAGCTAAGCATGGATTGTAAGAGATTCCTTCTTGGATACCAATCAACGGAACGTTAGGGTATTCTCCGCAACGGTCAATAACAGCTACCTCATCCAAACCTCTGAGAGTCCAGGTGATGTCATTATCAGTGAGAGACATTAACCTCCGAGCCCAACCTCTTCCTTCTTCATTCTTCAGCACGAACTTAGGAAGGTGCGAAATAAACCACCTTACTAGCAAAGGAGCACAACACCATGGAGTTCCCCGTTTTCGAGCAGTACGAGCATAGAGTTGTTGTAGAATATCACCCAAAAGAGTGGGTACCGGATTCCGAGACATGAATATCCTTATGACATGGATACTGATAAAGGTGTCAGGGTTAGGAAACAATACCAGACCATAGATCAAAAGAGCCAGAATATCCTCGTACGCCTTGAAGTCCAGGTCATTCCAGAAATCATTAGCCTTGCCAACCAGAAATTTGACCAAAAAGCCCTTGATCCCATTTCTAGTTTCCCAGTTGGACAATACCTCTACTTTGGTCAAGGGGAGAATTGCAGCAATCTCTTCAGGCCTAGGAGTCTTTTCCAAACCAGTGAATGGAGTTTGTTCCAAGGCAGGGATCCCAAGCAAATAAGAGAATTCTTCCAGGGTAGGAACCAGCTGGAAGTCTTGAAAGGTGAAACAATGATACAGAGGGTCATAAAACTGGGTCAGAACACTTATCAGTTGTTGGTCCCACTTTGCAGTGACCAAGCCAAGGAGAGAACCATGTCTATTGATGAAGGAAGAAGTGTTTGGAATCCTTCCAACCAAATCCTTGAGTAAAACTGGTGGTTGAACAAAGTTGAGCCGGACAGTATTCCTACGCACGGGCATCATGATGTCCTACAAAACAGAGCGAAGATGAAACTCTTTTGTCTTTGAAATGGGTTAGTCCTTTATACAGGATGCATGCAATGGTATGATGGCATGATGCTATGATGAAGCACACCACAAGTATTCACATAGGTAAATAAGGCACACAAGTCACACAAGACACCCTTAGGTTTCAGGCCAGTATGAGTTTCAGGTATTACCCTCTTTTGGTTTTGTTGGTTAAAACCTGTCCTATCGAAAAGTAACCGGGTTCTAGAGGATCTCAAATCATTGGCTACCCTCAATCGGTCATAACTCCAGCATCACAATCTTTTCTCGCGGCCAGAACCATCTCGAGAGTTTAGCCTCAATGAGTGTAGCATACTGCTACTGTCCTAATAGCCAAGTTGGTCAATTTAGGGTTCTAAGGTTGGTTGGTGTTTAATGACCCCTTAGAAGACCTATATTCTCCCCGTTGCAACAGAAGGGATACAGGTACAGACTAAGATGCCACACCAACGTAGCCACTGTTTCACCCATGTCGGTCTACGCCGGACAGGTCCCTCACAGATTATGCTACCTAAAAAGGGTATTTCCCAGATCCGGGTTAGGACCTATGAAACTCCGATGCAAAGCCCACAAATATAAAAGAAAACAAAGCAAACAATTGAAAACAAAGGTGATCTAAACCCTAAGGTTACTCCACTTTATAAGTAGTCCCCAGCAGAGTCGCTAGTTCTGGCGATACGGTGGGAGAACTGACTTGAGGTTTTGCGTTTGTTTTCGCAAATGTTTCGGTTGAGCAAGAGTCGCCACCGACTTTTTATTTTATCCTAAGGAAAGGTTAAAAAGCACAGCAAAAACCTTTTGAGATGTTTTCTTGGGTTCGGGGAGTAGATTATAGAAAGGGAAGGTATTAGCACCCTTTCTATCCATGGTTATCCATGGGCTCTTAGTTACTTGCTTAGATCACTTGCCTTTTGTTTTCAATTGTTTTAAATGGTGCTTGAGTGTGTGGGTTTGAAAATGTTTTGAAAAGAGGCCAATGTGGTGGCAACCTTTGTAATGATCCATGTGGGGATGTATACAAAGATGTACGTCTTTTGAAAAGGTTTTCATTTGTTTTTGAAAGTTGTTTCGAAAGTGTAGTGATGTGTGGTTTTTGAAATAGGCAAGTGTTTTAGTTTGCAAGATTGATTCAAGTAACTAAGAGGTTATCTACTCCTAAATTTCTCAAAAGATTATTGCTATGTTTTAACCCTTTTAACAAGTTTGTTCCACCATTGTATTTGGTGGACAATCTTATGTTAGGATGTAAAAGGGACGGGCGTGGGTCATCGTTTAGACCATAATTGCAATGGTGCCAAGTATCTTTGGGAATTTTCTTTAAGGGACTTGATCATTTGTTTTTGTTTGTTTTGAAAAAATGTTATCGAGGGACTATGATCATTCAATTTGTTTGTTTTGCCCAAAGAGACCTAACATGCAATATGGCCCAATTTTGAAAGGCAACAAGTGGAGTACCCTAGGGGGTGCAAGTGTGATTTGTGTGTCCATTTTCATGCTTGTTTATCTTGAGATTAGGTCATAACTATTTTTTTGTCGTTTTTCGCATACAAACCCTAATTCTAACATGTTATCATTAGAAAGCAATAAAGTGCGAAAATAAATTTACTAAGCTATTACAAAACCAAATATGGGAAGGGGGGTACAAATGTTCAAATGGGGATATTGACAAGTAATGTAAACCTAAAACTATTACATCAATTTGAATTTATACAATTTAATTAATATACAATAATTAAATAAATAAAAATGGAATAAAAATGCAAGATGCAAAAATGTTTTGTATATGTATGAAAAAAAGTATTATTTATGTAAAAATAAAAAAGGATATTATTTTTGGAGTATTTTGAATTTAGGGCAAAACCCTAATTTTATTAAAGAAAATGTATTATTGTTTAATTTAATACAAATATTTATTTATTATGTACAAAAATAAAAAATAAAATGAAGTATATTATAAAAAAGTATTTTTTTATATCAAACATTAATAAAAATGAAAGATTCAAATATTTTTATATTCTAACCTAAATATATTAATAAACATATATATATATATATATATATATATATATATATATATATATATATATATATATATATATATATATATATATATATATATATATATATATATATATATATATATATATATATATATATATATATATATATATATATATATATATATATATATATATATATATATATATATATATATATATATATATATATATATATATATATATATATATATATATATATATATATATATATATATATATATATATTAAGTTCTAAATATGCATTATATATAAAATAATATATATTTAATATTTAATAAAATAAATAAAAAAGGTATATATTTTTTGTGTGAAATATTTTCAGAAGATAAACAAAAATAAAAAATGTATTTACACTATTTATTTATTTATTCTAAATAATAGTATATGTAATATTTATGTACAAACAAAAGAAATAATCAAATAAATATGCAATAAATTCAAAAAATGATGGAAAAAATATTTTTATGTTTTTAATGTCATGAGAAAAAATAAACAAAGTCAATCAAAAAAGAAAAAGTCAAAAAAGTCAAAGAAATGAGCAAATGGGCTCAGGGGGTTCAAAAGTAATTATGTGGTGCAAATAAGAAAATATTCCAGGCCCAGCCCAGAATCAGTCATCTTCAACCTCTGAACAACATCACCCACGCGTTTTCTATCTCTGGATTCCTGGACTTTCAAGCAAAACTCATAACATGAAAAGTGTAGAGCATTAAGAGACGATTCCAACCATGTAAAGAACTTGACCTAACTCTCTAAGATGAGGGAGAATTCCTTCTCCCCCAATTTCTGACCTAACTTTTATGCCATGTTCAGACTCAAAATTCTTGCAGCACACGTAACATAAATGAAATCTAACTATATGGTCATGTTTAGGGCTATGATTGTGACATATTTTCTTCACAAACCTAAAGCTAACAATGCCTAATAAGAGAGATAGAACTTCATGAAGATACCTGTTCAGTTGGAATCGTGCTTTGCAATGGAGGATGTTTCAGAGTAAAATGATGATTTGTATAGCTTCCTTGAAGTGTAAGGATGCTATTCCAGGTTCTACTTTGCCTTGAAACTCCCTGAATCGTGCTGGTGAGCTTCAACTGCAAAACAGAAAAGCAAAAATGGTGAAGTGGCTTGGAGGTGTTACAGGTCAGGTTTCAGGTCATGGTTAGCTTGCATAGATAGTATGGAAGGTATGTGAACTGGTTTTGGCAAGGATGCTTGAGAGAAATAGAAGTTGGCACTCAAACTGCAGAGGCAACTCTGTTTTTGCAGTTTAAGAGTGATTCTGAGATGGAGGGTGGATTGGAGGTCAAAGGCTCGTGCAAAAGCTTGGGTATGATGTCTGGAATGTGTTTGATAAGTTTGTTCTTGTGTTTGTAAGCTGAGATGGAAGTTGATATGAGTTATGCTATGTTACTTCACACTTAAGCAAACAAAAGCAAAATGTGCTTCTAGGCCTGTAGAGGAGCTCACACTATGCTGCATAATCCCTCCTTGATCAGTGTGATTAGCACATAAACTTGTGCCAACCAGATTTGCAATGTACTTGTTGGATTCTCAATTGGACATAAAGTGATCTTTTGCAAAAATGGAAAGAATGCTTTATCTAGTTTGGGATTAATCTTGCATACAATATACAAACTCATAGAACAACACCTTAACACAATGAATATGCATTAAATTATTGAGTGAAACTTGGTTTAAGGACCTGTAATCTAACCTAAAGCATGCTGAGTTCAAATTGCCAAGTTATGAACATGAAAAATGGCCAATTCACAAGTGAGTTTTTGCTATATTGTGAAATTCGATTCTCCCTAACCATGAGGTTGTTTGATGAGTTCTTGGACATTTTGGAAAGCTTGGAATGTGTACTACAATCCATCTTTGAAATGAAAATTGAAATTCCAAGTGGAAGTGTATGGAAATTGGCCTTGAAGTGGGGTAGAAAACCTTGTCAAAATAGGTTAAAATTTCACTAAGTTAAAAATGGTTTAGTGCCCTTATTCAAAAAATTGTAACTTGAGATACAAGCTTCAAATGAGAAAACTTTGTGAATCAAAGTTGTAGATTATGTAACAAGCTACAACTTTCATGTTTTGACTTTTGTTTGAATCCAAATGAATCATGGTGAAAAAGTGGGGCAAAGTTGGGAAAAAATTAGGGTTTTCCATAACTTAGAAAAATTCTAAGTTATGAAAAATTCCATTTTAAAACCCTAATTTGCATTTCTTGGTTTCTTGGTGAACAAGTTTCATGATTTGGCATGTTTTGATGAAAAATGAATCTTGACTCTTGATTTTGACCAAAAGGTCAAAGTTTGACTTTTCAGTGTTCAGTCAAAATTGATCAATTGACTGGGAAATTCAACTGTCAATCTTGTGTACTTGGGATCTTTTGAGCTTGATGAATGTGTCAAGACCATTTCATTGAGTCCTTGAGTCCATATGTGAGCTTGGTTTGCCATTGGTTAGGTCAAACAGTCAAAAATTGCCTTTGTGCAGTCAAAACCCTAAAAATGACCATTTTGCCCTTTTGGTGATCTGATCAAACTTCTTGTGGAATTGTGATCCAAACTTGATCAAATGGTCCATATGAGTTCATAATGTTGATGTGGGTCAAAAATCATGAGTTTTGACTGTCAATTGTCCACAGTTGACTTTTTCCCCAATACAGCTGATTTCTAGGTCAACTGTCCAATTGACTGGGCAAAACTTGGAATCAAGATTTGAAACTTGGTATGGATAATCTTGTGAGTCAAACATGAAACATGAAAGTCATCTCAGGCATTTTAGGTCAAAACATCCTTGGGCAAACACAAACCCTAATTTGAGTCCACAGTGCAAGGAGAAGTCTTGAGCAGAGGAAACCCTAACTGGATCTTGATCTTCAAAGGTCTTGTGATGAGAAAATATTGAGGAAATGGGAGGGCAAATTTTGGGGTACAACAATATGCAGTAGGCTATGAGGTTTGGACATAAGGTTGTGATTTTTGGTTCATGCCCTATGATGAGTGTTCTGAGGGCTGGAGGTTTTGACTGGTTATTTGCTTCAGCTGGTTTTTGATGATTAGGCTTTGAATGTTTAAGGCTTGAACTTGACAGGTTTGAGGGTTATGTGTTTGGCTGGAGGTTTCTAGTTATTGACAGGCATGGTGGTATTATCTGGTTTTTTATGTTTAGGCCATATGATGCTGAGGTGAGCTTGAGTTTGTGATGTTCACAGGTTTTTAGTTTTAGTGAGGCTTTAGGCAGTATGAGGCTTTGGCTTATTTTCTGTTTCAGGTTTGGACAGGACGAGGCTTGACAGGTTTTATGTTAGGCTTGACTAATGCAGGTTTGTGGTTTTTGACAGGGTAATGGTTTGGTTTATCAGTTTGTGCTTAGGCCGGTTGTCTTAGTGCAGATGGCAGGTTTTTATGTTTTTTGGTTTGAGCTAATACAGGTTTTTATGCTATAGTTTTGAACTTGGTTCTAGTTGTTTTTGTTTCAAAGCTTCAGGCAGGTATGATCTTTTGCTTTTTTGCTTCAGGTTTTGATGCCTTTCAGGCTTGAGGCCTAGCAGGTTATTGCTGGTTTTTGCTTGAGGTTTTGTGCAGGTGGATGGTTGAAAAAAAACTGGTTTGAGTTTTGGCCCTCTGTATTTGTTTATGCAGGAGCAGTTTTGTATATTTTTCTTTGTGTTGGTTTGCTTGAACCCCCCCTTATCCTACTGTGTTTAGTCTTTTTGTATATGTTTCTATGCTTCCTGCCTAAAGCCTAAAAACCTGCATTCTTCTTTTTCTCTCTCTCTTCTAGTACAGTTAAATATTTAATATGTTTTGTGCTATACCTAGTTCTGAAAGGGCCATTGGGAAATGATGAAAAGTGAATAGCTTGCTTGCATAATAGATTTCCTCTGCATTCTCTATCTTTTCTTTGACAGCTTTTGTACTTTGTGAACTTTCCATATCTTTGCCAAATCCTCTTCATGACAGCTTTGAGTGGACTTTTTGGCATTTTGACAGCAAACTGTACTTTTTGGATTTTGATAGAAAGTTGTAATCTGGATTTTTCAGTTTGGTTTGAACTTGGAGTTTGAGATTGAGTTTGTGCAGTTTGACATTTTGAACTTATGTATTTTGACACTTTGCATTTTTTCTCAACTTTGCATAAAATTCTTCCCTCTTTGTGAACCGGGAGAAATCCCGTGATTTGCAGAGAGGGTTAACTGATCCCAATCAGTGGCCCTTAATGATGAATTTCTTTTTATCTGTCTTTATTTATTTATCAGTCACTGACTTTTCTTCTTTTCTTTTTGCAGATGAATAATTGAATGGAGAGGGGTACTAAATGAAGACTGAAGAATTAGAAGAAATAGGATAGTTTTCCTTTTTATTTAAATTTAAATTGATGTAAAACCATTGTTTGTAATTAAATTATAAACAATAATTGTACAGTTAATTTAAGAATAAATAAAAGTTTCCATTATCCTATTAATTCTGTTTTTCTCTTTATTGTTTATTTACTATTTAAAACTCTTTGAATTAAAATAATTGAAAAATAAATTCCAATGACTTAATTTAGAATAATAAATAATTTAAATAAAACAATGCCTTAGTAATTGATCAGTTAATCCTGGCCTTTCCAATATCCAAAGCAAAGTAACAGTTAACCGAAACAAACCAAACAGGCGCATTCCCTCTTCACTGATTTTCAACAAACACTGTAAATCCAAACTGCGTATTTCTTTTTACTGACTCAAACTAACTAATGTGAATTCAAACCAAATGCCTCTCTTACTGATTAAATCAAAACAATGCGAATTCAACCCGAATTTCGGAATAACTTGCAAAGTGCTGTGGAATTTTAATCTTTCTGAGAATATGCCCATAAAACCTTAATTCCTGATTAAATGCCAACGAACATTCACCTGATCACAATTGAGCCAGAATCAACCAAAACCCTAAGCCAACTGTGTGAACTATTTTAGAGCCATGAAAACCAGTAAAACTCTAATTTTTGTTTGACTGGCGAGAAAAGTCCGTTTGACCGATTCTTGAGCCAGTTTGAAAGATCATGGAAAGCCTGAAGTTGTTATTTCTTGTGGTAAAATGCGAGGGCAAATTTTGGGGTACAACAGTTGCCCCTGTTCAATCTTCTTGAACCTGAAGAGTTAGATTGGCAAGTTTGCCTTTCGCGACTTGAAGGTAAAAGAAGATTGGACACTAAAGTGCCCAGAAAATTTGCACTCGGCGACATGATGGTAGAGGTGAATGGGCTTAAAGATGCCATTTGGTGATGGGCTTAAAGATGCCATCTGGTGCGATAGAATCTTGTCGGGGAATGGGCTTAGAGATGCCATCTGATAATGGGCTTAAAGATGCCATCTGATAATGGGCTTACAGATGCCATTTTGTGATGGGCTTAAAGATGCCATCTGGTGACTGCTGGTAGGAGGATGGGCTTATAGATGCCATCTGGTTATGTTGAATTGTAGGTCAATGGTGAGTGGACGAGTATCAGAATAGCATCCATGTTTCGGAACATCTCTGAATTAGGGGTCCGAATAAGCAACAGATTGACGTCCATGTCTGGAGAATCCGTAAACTATTTTCAGGGGTTGAGATTGAATAAGCAATAAAGCAACGTCCGTTGTTGGGAAGCGTCTGTAAACTGTTTTCGGAAGTCTTGAGAAGAATCTGAACAAGTGATAGGTTAACATCCGTTACTTGGCGAACCCGTGAACTGTTTTCAGAAATCTTGAAGCTGAAATAAGAAATAGAGCAGCATCCGTTGTTGGGAGGCGTCCGTAAACTGTTTTCAAAAGTTGAGTTTGAACAAGTCGGTAGATTGACATCCGTTGTTGGGAGGAATCTGTAAACTGTTTTCAGACGTCTTGAGAAGAATCTGAACAAGTGATAGGTTAATCATCCGTTACTTGGAGAGCCCGTGAACTGTTTTCAGAAGTCTTGAAGTTGAACCGGTGTAGGGTTTCCTGATAATGATTTCGTGCAAAGCTGCATTCGGATGAATCTTGGAATAAGTATTAGAACATCGCCGTGTCCTGGTCATATCTGAACTATTTCTAGATGAATCTCGGAAGATGATCTGTGTCTGTCGACTGCTCTTACCTGAACAGATAGAGGGTTAGTTGTATGCAATGTTATGATGCATGATGCAATGTATGTGGCATCAATGTTTATGACATGAATGTGATGAATGCGCATGTAGGCTGATGAGCTATCTTGCTGAGGATAAATGAATCTTGGACGGCTGAAGATAAAAGAATCTTGGCCGCTGTCGGGAAAATAATTCCTTGGCTGTTGCTGGGGGAAGAGAATTCCTGATGACCTCTACTGGGGAGTTCCAAACTAGTAGACTCATGCTGGGGAGGTAAGATTGAGAATCTTCAGTTCGGTAGGAAGTAACTCTGGCGACTTCACTGGGGAACTCAAGATTTGCCCTCCCAAAACTCTGTGGGGAGAAGGTTCAATGGTCTGGCTCCGCTGGGGATTGATAATTTGAAGTTTTAGCTTTGCTGGGGATAATGAAGCTTGACTCTGAGTGGAGTTAGCTTGAGAAGAATCTGAACAAGCGATAGGTTAACATCCGTTACTTGGAGAACCCGTGAACTGTTTTCAGAAATCTTGAGGTTGAATCAGCAATAGAGCCGCGTCCGTTGTTGGGAAGCGTCCGTAAACTAATTTCAAAGGTTGCATCTGAACAAGTTGATAGATTAACATCCGTTGTTGGGAAGAATCCATAAACTGTCTTCAGAAGTCTTGAAGAAGAATCTGAACAAGTGATAGGTTAACATCCGTTTACTTGGAGAACCCGTGAACTGTTTTCAGAAATCTTGAAGTTGAATCAGCAATAGAGCCGCATCCGTTGTTGGGAAGCGTCCGTAAACTGTTTTCAAAGGTTGCATCTGAACAAGCTGATAGATTAACATCCGTTGTTGGGAAGGATCCATAAACTGTTTTCAGAAGTCTTGAAGAGGAACCGGTGTAGGGCTTCCTGATGATGAGCTCGTGTAAAACTGCATCGGTTTTTGAACACTTTTGACATTCGAATGCCCCAAGTGGTGATGTAGATAATTTCCTGGCTTATTACAGGTGTTGGTCTACAATCGGTCGTTCACAGATGTTTTCCTAGGTTGTTACAAGTGTTGATCTGGAATTCTTCAGACGTGCCCTGGCTGGATACAGGAATCGAATCTGGAAAGGTGATAGTTGACAGATATGCCCTGGCTGGATACAGGAATCGAATCTTCAAACTCTTCAGACGTGCCCTGGCTAGATACAGGAATCGAGTCTGGAAATGTAATAGTTAATTTGTTGAACACTTTTGACATTCGAATGCCCCAAGTGGTGAAGAAGGAGTCTTGAATCAGATTACTCTGCATATTGAGAGATTTCTTGAAATCTTGACTGGACTGCCCCAGGTTAACTGAACTTTGAAAGATCTGTTGGACCTTGACCGGACTGCCCCAGGTTAATTGAATTGTGACATGCCATGCCCCTTGTTGATAGGAGATTTGATGGAAGTGTTATCCTCTTGAAGTGATTTTGACTTACTGAGAGAGTTTTCGTTCCTCTGAACATTCGTTGTATGAATTTCTTCGCTGTCAAACAAAAAAGCCAAGTGCAGACAGTGATATTCAGGTAATGCAAGGTTTATGTTTGTCTTGAAGTTTTGAAAAATGCGTTTTTAGCAGAAAACTTTTTATAAGACAAATCAACACAAGATTTAGAGTAAAGCCTTACAGGAGCAGGATACCTTTTTTTAACAGTATGCTTTCGAACTAACCCATGCTTCAATTAGGACTTTTGAAGGGTTGTAACGTGACCTGGTTCACGGTTTAAGAAACAAAGGATAAAGGCTCAAAGTATATTTGTACCCACCCGCTCTTCGTGATGTTCTCCAACCTAAGATCAGTTAATTGCGTCATACTCTGTTTTGAGTTTCGGACGACTTCTGGGCGATGGTTCACCAGTTGAATTTGGGGAGATAGTCATCATCTCCTTTTTTCTTTTTCAACATTTTTCATGTTGCTGAGGATTTTGTAATGACCTCACTATTTTGATTTTGATTTGTTATCCCTAACTTTTGCCTGACTGTTCCCGTTTTTCGGAATTACCGTCAGCTGGATGCCCCAGCTTTCTTAAGCCTCCTTTATAGGTTTTGGCTTGGTGGGCTTTTCGCTTTTGAGAGATTGACTGTCTATGTGATAGGGAACCACCCTTGTCTTTTGATTCCAACGGAATGTTTTCTTTTTCGACGTCGTTCGTTGTATTACGAACTGAGAGTTTGCGACTTCAATGCGTATTTTCTTCTGAATTAACTGAGATACTACCCTGCCCCAGGTTTATATTAAAGGTTTTGATCGTTTAGAACAGGAAACTCCTACTTCTTTGGCTCGAAGGGGTTGGCTAGGGATTAACTTCCTTATAACTCCAGTGTTTGGGAATTGAAAGAAATGCCTGTACATCATCAGCAAGGTCTGTTCAAAAGCATACTGTATAAGATCATGGTATTGTTTCGTCATCCTCCCTCTAAAGGCTTACAGCTTTTTATCAAGAGTCAAATATCATAAAGAAAAGTATAAGAGTAGTGAAACGAATGGATGAATTCAAGACAAACATATGCAATGCATTAATGAAAACATCGTTTAACAATCAACAGATAATTGTTTGACAGCAAAAGAAATTACAACTTTGAAAATTCAAAAAGAAGCAAAAGTCTTTCAGCTCGAGCTTTGTCACTTCAAGCGGAGAACCCTTTAACGGAAGATTTTCATCTCACCGTCTGGCATGAATTCCAGCACCCCAATGTCGATCAGATCTTGAATCTTGTTCTTCAAGGCCCAACAGTCGTTGGTGTCGTGTCCCGGGATGTAGGAATGGTAAACACAGAATGCGTCGGGATGATAGTTAGGAGAGGAGGTATTGAGCTTCTGAGGAGGATCCTTCAGGGTGAGTAGGTTGACCTCCATCAGGTGCTTCAGTATGAAGAATGATGGTATTTCAGTCTCCGTAAACTGTCTTCCCGACTTTTCTTGCTTACGCCGATTGCCCCGTTGACGCTGGCGAGGTTGTTGATGGGTTTGTGACCCTGAAGCAAGTAAAGGAGCTTTCCCTTTGTCTTCTTGAATGGATGGAGGTTGAGCGGTGACTTGCTCTTCAACCTTAGATGCTTGCCCCAGTTGGTTGTTTGGAAGCAGTTGGCGGACGAGAACTCTGAGTTCCTCTTGTCTTTGAGATAGGTCTTGGATGAGAGCCATCTGGCCCACCAACTGTCCCATCACTTGGGTCCTCAAGGTTGTCAGATCGAACTGCAGCTCCGCAAGCTGGTCACTCCTGGCGTTGTTGGAATTCTCCAAGCCCTTTGTGAGGAGAGCTTTCATCTCTTCTTGCCCCAGAGACAAGTTCAAGAACATCTCCTGCAGTTGAGCAGTCTGGTCTTGGGTGTCTTTGACAGACCTTTCTAGAGCCATCTCTTGCTGAAATAAACAGCATGAGAGTAAGGAGACCTGAAAAAGGAAAGACTGTCAAAATGCAATGCATGGCGTGTGGATGCATGCTTTCAAGGATCTCTTGGGGTAAACACAAGAAAATGTTAGAGGTTGAACTTTGCTCTTGGATTGGAGATCTCTGCACCGGTGGACGTCCTTCCACGAGAATCAAGCTCACCATGTCGAGTGGGTCATAGCCACTGATTCAAGTTGTTGTTCTTGAACTTTGATTGGAGAGCTTTGTATCGGTGGATGTCTTTCCACGAGAATCAAGCTCACCATGTCGAGTGGGTCATAGCCACTGATTCAAGTTGTTGTACTTGACCTTTGACTGGAGAACTTTGCTTCGAGGATAAACTTCTTGCCCCTTGGTAGATGTCTGGTTCAACGTAACCCTGCATCAAAAGAACCCTCGAGATCCTTGAAATGGTTATTGAAAATGCTATGGTATGATGTTATGATGTTATGTACATGTTATGCAAAAAGAAAGTGGGTGTATATACATGCAAACATATTCACACAAAGCAAACAAGCCCTTAGGTTTAGGCTTGCATGAGGTTCAGGTACTACCCTCTTTCAGTTTGTTGGTTAAAACCTGTCCTATCAAAAGTAACCGGGTTCTAAGGAGCTCAATATCATTGGATTGTTTTCTGTGTTCATTGTTTCGGTTTAGCCACTTACTGGCGACCAAAATATTCCAAGAAAACAATCCTCAAAAGAGTGTAGTATCGAGGATCTACCAACTTCGGACTGCACCAAAGTCGGTCATCTCACTACCCCTAAAAAGGCTAAGATGGTCAATTAAGGTTCTAAGAGTTCGTTAGTGCTTCATGACATCACACAGCGGCCCCGTACTCTCCTTGACTACTCAAGGGTTACCGGTACTCACAAAAATGTCACACTAACATAGCTTACTGCTTCAACCATGTCGGTATACCCCACACAGTTCCCTCACAGTTTTTTTGCTATTTACCTAAAAAGGTGCCCCAAATCCGGGTGGAGGATTTACAACAAACCCAAACAAAGAACCCAAAAAGATAAATCAATCAAGTCAATCAAAGCAAGAAAGTAAAGGTGATCTAAACCCTAAAGTAACCCCACTTTCAAATTATTTCTCCCCAGCAGAGTCGCCAGTTCTGTGATACGGTGGGAGAACTGACTTTGGTTTTGCGTTTGTATTCGCACTTGTGCGGTTGAGCAAGAGTCGCCACCGAATTTTTATTTTATCCTAAAGGAAAGGTTAAAAAAGCACAGCAAAAACCTTTTGAGATATTTCGTGGGTTCGGGGGGTAGATTATGAAAAGGGAAGGTATTAGCACCCTTTTCATCCATGGTTATCCATGGGCTCTTAGTTACTTGGTTTTTAGATCACTTGCCTTGATTTTCGATTGCTTGAAAAATGGTGTGTGTATGAGTGTTTTTGAAAATGTTTTGGAAGAAGATGCCTTGTCTTAGGCTAACCTTGTAACAATTCTTTACTCGAATATTTTACAAAGGCGTGTATCTTTTCGAAAAGATGTTTCAAAATGTTTTAAGAGTTTGTTTGAAAGTGTTGTGGATTGTGATTTTTGAAAAGAAGGCAAGTGTTTTTGCAAGTTGATCTCAAGTAACTAAGAGTTTTGTCTACACTATTGTACTCAAAGGTTTTCTCTATGTTTTTAACCCTTTTTAACAATTTTGTTCCACCATTGAAATTGTTGGACAATCTTGCGTTTAGGAAGTTTATTCGGGACGGGCGCGGGTCATCGTATGGACCATGGATGCAATGATGCCAAGTGTCTTTGGCAATTTGCTTTGAAGGGACTATGATCATTCCGTTTAGGCAACATTTTGAGGGACTTATGATCATTTTGATTTTGTTTTGCCAAAGATACTCGACGTGCAAGCATGGCCTATTTTAGAAGGTAACATGTGGGATTACCCTAGAGGGTGCAAGTGTGATTGTGTATTGATTTCATGTATTTGCCTTGTATTAGGTTATCTAGCGTTCGATTTTATGTACATGCAAACCCTAGGTCTAACCATGGTATAATTGAAAGCGGTAAATTGCGAAAATGTAAAGTCTACGCTATTACAAAATAGTATCCGGGAGTGGGGGTACAATATTCACAAATGGGGATGAGACTTATAGTATCCAATAAGTTACAACCAAATCGAATTTGCGATCAAATGTAAATAATGTATATCAATGCATAAGATAAACAAGTGTGTATAGGAGCAATATATTGTGTATTTGTATTGTGTAAGTATGAGATGTATTGTGTAAGTGATTATTTACATGTGCGACAATATGAATTTAAGAAGGTATTGTTAGGTATTTGTTTTGACCTAAAGAAAAATTAAATGTTTATTTAATTAATTAGTCTTGTAATCTTGTATTTTGATATGTATGAAAAGAATGTTTTAATTGAATGTTTTAAGTTCTAATTAAATATAAAAATGATGTTTAAAGAAAAGAAAATATTTCTAAGTTTTAATTATGTATATATAAAAAAAAAGTATTTTTCATTTGTTATGTACAAAAATATTTAAATTAAAAGAAAGGGAAAATGTTTTCAATTTTAATTACATGGTGTAAAAAATGTATTTTATGTATATGTGTTTAATATATATATTCAAAAGTGTTTTAAATTAACTAAATTAGGTATATAGAAAAGTGTTTTAATTATATGTTTAAAGAAAAGAAAATATTTTCAATTAATTATGTATATTAACAAGAGTGTATTTTTATTATTAATAAAAAGAATTATTGTAAAACAAAAAAAGTGTTTGTTTAAGTTTATTAAGGAGAGAATAAAAGCAAATTAGGTTATGTAAAAGAACTAAAAGAATAGATGCATGCATTGGGCTTTGTATGGGAAACAAATTAGGCCCAGAGTTGAGACAAAGTTTTCTTGTTAGGGTTCACTGAATATTTTCATTTGGGACAAGGCTTTAGGGTTTCGCGAGCAGCGCGCCGTTCGTGTGTTTGTTCATCGTTCTTCTTCGTCTTCCTGAGCGATACCCTCCACCACAGAGCCACCAGCATCATCATGCCTTCCTCCCTCTAACGACAGTATTAGGGCACTCGATCTAAGGTACCATTCGCTTTCTTATTTTGTTAGGGTTTCTTTTAGTTCTTGCATGCTTGTGATTTTCTGTTTGTTTGATTAAGTTTTTTGACTTGTTTTATGTAACGAGGATGAAGAGGGAGATGTTTTACCTTGACTGAGAAGAGGGAGAAAATGGAGGTGCTTAGGAGGCTCGACGGTGGAGGAGGATTTGCGCGATAAGGGCTTTATCTGGTATCTTGTATATTTCTTTAAGCTTTATGATGTTGATGGCTGAAAGCTCCTTGTGCAATTTCACTTCTCTTTTCTTCGTTGCCTTTAATACTTGTCCTGCTTATGTTGCTTCTTCTATCTCAGTTGCTTTGGCTGCCTTTGTTGATTTTCCTGCTGAAACACTTCTGTTGACTATGAATTGAATGCTACCGTTGAAATGCTATTTTGACTAGCCTTTTTTATTGCCCAATGATGTATTCACTGAGGGCCTGATGTTTGGGTTTGGAAATTGTGTTTTTTATGGTTCATATGCAGTAGGCTATGAGGTTTGGACATAAGGTTGTGATTTTTGGTTCATGCCCTATGATGAGTGTTATGAGGGCTGGAGGTTTTGACTGGTTATTTGCTTCAGCTGGTTTTTGATGATTAGGCTTTGAATGTTTAAGGCTTGAACTTGACAGGTTTGAGGGTTATGTGTTTGGCTGGAGGTTTCTAGTTATTGACAGGCATGGTGGTATTATCTGGTTTTTTATGTTTAGGCCATATGATGCTGAGGTGAGCTTGAGTTTGTGATGTTCACAGGTTTTTAGTTTTAGTGAGGCTTTAGGCAGTATGAGGCTTTGGCTTATTTTCTGTTTCAGGTTTGGACAGGACGAGGCTTGACAGGTTTTATGTTAGGCTTGACTAATGCAGGTTTGTGGTTTTTGACAGGGTAATGGTTTGGTTTATCAGTTTGTGCTTAGGCCGGTTGTCTTAGTGCAGATGGCAGGTTTTTATGTTTTTTGGTTTGAGCTAATGCAGGTTTTTATGCTATAGTTTTGAACTTGGTTCTAGTTGTTTTTGTTTCAAAGCTTCAGGCAGGTATGATCTTTTGCTTTTTTGCTTCAGGTTTTGATGCCTTTCAGGCTTGAGGCCTAGCAGGTTATTGCTGGTTTTTGCTTGAGGTTTTGTGCAGGTGGATGGTTGAAAAAAAACTGGTTTGAGTTTTGGCCCTCTGTATTTGTTTATGCAGGAGCAGTTTTGTATATTTTTCTTTGTGTTGGTTTGCTTGAACCCCCCCTTATCCTACTGTGTTCAGTCTTTTTGTATATGTTTCTATGCTTCCTGCCTAAAGCCTAAAAACCTGCATTCTTCTTTTTCTCTCTCTCTTCTAGTACAGTTAAATATTTAATATGTTTTGTGCTGTACCTAGTTCTGAAAGGGCCATTGGGAAATGATGAAAAGTGAATAGCTTGCTTGCATAATAGATTTCCTCTGCATTCTTTATCTTTTCTTTGACAGCTTTTGTACTTTGTGAACTTTCCATATCTTTGCCAAATCCTCTTCATGACAGCTTTGAGTGGACTTTTTGGCATTTTGACAGTAAACTGTACTTTTTGGATTTTGATAGAAAGTTGTAATCTGGATTTTTCAGTTTGGTTTGAACTTGGAGTTTGAGATTGAGTTTGTGCAGTTTGACATTTTGAACTTATGTATTTTGACACTTTGCGTTTTTTCTCAACTTTGCATAAAATTATTCCCTCTTTGTGAACCGGGAGAAATCCCGTGATTTGCAGAGAGGGTTAACTGATCCCAATCAGTGGCCCTTAATGATGAATTTCTTTTTATCTGTCTTTATTTATTTATCAGTCACTGACTTTTCTTCTTTTCTTTTTGCAGATGAATAATTGAATGGAGAGGGGTACTAAATGAAGACTGAAGAATTAGAAGAAATAGGATAGTTTTCCTTTTTTATTTAAATTTAAATTGATGTAAAACCATTGTTTGTAATTAAATTATAAACAATAATTGTACAGTTAATTTAAGAATAAATAAAAGTTTCCATTATCCTATTAATTCTGTTTTTCTCTTTATTGTTTATTTACTATTTAAAACTCTTTGAATTAAAATAATTGAAAAATAAATTTCAATCACTTAATTTAGAATAATAAATAATTTAAATAAAACAATGCCTTAGTAATTGATCAGTTAATCCTGGCCTTTCCAATATCCAAAGCAAAGTAACAGTTAACCGAAACAAACCAAACAGGCGCATTCCCTCTTCACTGATTTTCAACAAACACTGTAAATCCAAACTGCGTATTTCTTTTGACTGGCTCAAACTAACTAATGTGAATTCAAACCAAATGCCTCTCTTACTGATTAAATCAAAACAATGCGAATTCAACCCGAATTTCGGAATAACTTGCAAAGTGCTGTGGAATTTTAATCTTTCTGAGAATATGCCCATAAAACCTTAATTCCTGATTAAATGCCAACGAACATTCGCCTGATCACAATTGAGCCAGAATCAACCAAAACCCTAAGCCAACTGTGTGAACTGTTTTAGAGCCATGAAAACCAGTAAAACCCTAATTTTTGTTTGACTGACGAGAAAAGTCCGTTTGACCGATTCTTGAGCCAGTTTGAAAGATCATGGAAAGCCTGAAGTTGTTATTTCTTGTGGTAAATGCGAGGGCAAATTTTGGGGTACAACAGTAAGCAAGATGTATGAAATGTGAAATGTTTATGAATGTATTTTCGTCTAGGAAAATAAATCCTTGACGACCGGCCGGGGAATTAAATCCTGGGCTGACATTGAAGAGTAGAGCTCTTCGTTTCCGCTGGGGATTGTGTTGATAAGTTATGTTGGGGAACTTTGATGAACTCCGCTGGGGATAGGAAGAACTTTGCCGAGGGCGATCTTCCGTGGCAATTAGCTGAGGATAACCCAGTTATAAACCCTTATGAGGAATAACTTTGAACAAAGCTCGGGAGAGACGTCCGTACTCTGCAGGGGATAAGCTTCCAGAATCTACTGGGGATAAGCTTCAAAACCTGCTGGGGATAAGAATTCCACTTTCCTGGGGAAACTTTTGGAATTGCACTGGGTATTGATATTCCGCCGGGGAATCATCTTAGGTAAAGACTGCCGGGGATGCTTGCTAATGAATGCCTATACTCCACTGGGGAATGTTGCTATCTTGTCTTACTCTGTGGGGAGTTGAGAGAACTTGATCACATCATTCAGTTAGATCTACCTTGGTACCTTGGCGAACAAAGCAACCAGACTGCATCAGACAACTTTACATTGCCCCTGTTTCTAATGTCACCTGTAATTTAGTCTTTTGTTTCATATGCAAATATTTATGAATCAGCAATTTAATGTCAAATGCATATATCAAAAATGAACATTGGACGTTCTTCGCAAGACAAAACAGAAAAAGGAAAAACAATGGACAATTTGTTTGGAAAAGTGAACTTGTATTGATTTTGAAATTTGCCTGTGAATAGGCATTTTTGTACAAGAGGCTGACATCCTAGTAAGAGAATGCCGCCGAATAACATAGAGTTTATACAACTTTGAAAAGGAAACAAAACAGCTACGTGCACAATATTCCCACTGGGTTCCAACTCTGCTATCGCCTTTATGTCTTCAAGCGTCTCATCACTTTGCTGCTTAGTTGAAGATGAAGCTGATTGGCCGATGCCGAAGTCTGATCCAGATAGTTGATGCCGAATTCTGGATGCAAGGTGATCCAATGAGACATAGTGTTACGCTTTATCCCTAACTTTTGCCTGGACCGCCCTTTCGGGTTTTCAGTCCACCGGGATACCCATTTTTGCCCAAGCCGCCTTTTCAGGTTTTCGACTTGCCGGGTGTACAGATTTTTTTCATTTCATCCCTTATTTTTGCCCGAACCCTTTTGGTTCGCCAGGAATCCCTTATTTTTTCCTAGGTATGTCAACCTAGCGGGTCTTTTATTCATGCGTAGTATCTTTTTACTATGTCTGCATTGGCGGGGTGAGGAAGGTCGTCACCATCCATGGTGGTTAGAATCATGGCTCCTCCTGAGAACACATGTTTAACCACAAATGGCCCTTCGTACGTAGGGGTCCATTTGCCCCGGGGATCACTTTGAGGAAGGATGATGCGTTTGATTACCAGGTCCCCAACTTGATACTCTTGTGGTCTGACTTTCTTGTTAAATGCCCTGATCATCCGTTTTTGGTACGTCTGACCATGACAGATAGCGGTGAGTCTCTTTTCGTCAATCAGGTTTAATTGATCAAGTCGAGTCTGGATCCAGTCATCTTCACTCAAGTCTGCATCCTTCATTATCCGGAGAGAGGGTATCTGGACTTCAATTGGCAAGACTGCCTCCATGCCATAGACCAAGGAAAAGGGTGTTGCCCCGGTTGATGTCCTTGCTGAGGTACGGTACCCGTGAAGAGCAAACGGTAACATCTCGTGCCAATCTTTATAGGTCACTGTCATCTTCTGCACAATCTTTTTGATATTCTTATTAGCTGCCTCTACAGCCCCATTCATCTTCGGCCGGTAAGGAGAAGAGTTATGGTGCTGTATCTTGAATTGCTCGCAGAGCTCAGTGATCATCTTGTTATTGAGATTGGTACCATTGTCCGTAATGATTCTTTCCGGGACGCCGTACCGACAGATCAGATTATGCCGGATGAAACGTGCCACGACGCTCTTGGTTACCGTGGCGTAGGAAGCTGCCTCAACCCACTTCGTGAAGTAATCGATCGCTACCAAGATGAAGCGATGCCCGTTGGATGCCGTCGGTCGGATCTCACCGATCATATCAATGCGCCACATTGCAAAAGGCCAAGGTGTCGTCAGGATGTTCAGAGGAACCGGAGGGATGTGCACCTTATCAGCATAGATCTGGCATTTATGACAAGTTCGAGAATGTTGGTAACAATCGGCTTCCATCGTGGACCAAAAATATCCTGCCCTAAGGATTTTCTTTGCCATGGTGTGTCCACTAGAATGTGTTCCGAATGTACCTTCATGCAGTTCTATCATGATCTTCTCTGCTTCAGCCTTATCCACACAACGCAGTAGAGTTGAATCATTATTCCGTTTGTAGAGAATGTCGTTGCTGAGGAAGAATTTTGCCGCAAACCTTCTCATGAACTTCTTGTCATTGACAGATGCACCTTAAGGGTATTCCTGAGCTTCCAAGTATCTCTTCACCTCATGATACCAGGGTTTTTCAGTCACTTTTTCAGCCTCGAGATCGCAGCAGTATGCCGGTTCGTCCAATTTCCAGATAATGATCCGGGGAGCCTCATTGTCCCATTTGACTTTGAACATTGAAGACATCGTAGCTAGTGCGTCCGCTAGCTGATTCTCCTCTCTTGGGAAGTGTTCGAAAGTTATTTCTTCAAAGTGGGGAAGCAAAGTCAACACATACTCCTTGTAAGGAATAAGATTTGGGTGTTTCGTATCCCACTCGCCTTTGATCTGATTGATCACAAGGGCGGAATCTACGAAGACACTCAGAAACTTGATCCTTAAATCGATTGCAGCTTGAAGACCCATGATACATGCCTCATATTCTGCCATGTTGTTGGTGCAGTTGAAACACAATCGGGCGATAAGTGGAGTATGAGTTCCTTTGGGAGATATGATCACAGCACTGATGCCGTTACCCAAAGCGTTGGAGGCTCCGTCAAAATGCATAGACCATCGGGATCCTTCCTCAGGTCCTTCATCCGGTCCAGGGACTTCACAATCGGTTACCACCAAGATATCTTCGTCCGAAAATTCAAAGTTCAATGATTGGTAATCGTCCACAGGTTGGTGTGCCAAATGATCTGCCAATACACTTCCCTTGATTGCTTTCTGGGTTGTATACTGGATATCATATTCTGTCAAGATCATTTGCCATCTTGCTATTCTTCCAGACAGAGCAGACTTTTCGAATATGTACTTGATGGGATCCATCTTTGAAATCAACAGAGTGGTGTGAGTCAGCATATACTGTCTCAGCCGGCGAGCAGCCCATACCAGAGCGCAGCAAGTTTTCTCGAGCAGTGAGTACCGAGACTCACAGTCGGTAAACTTTTTGCTCAGGTAATAAATAGCGTGCTCTTTTCGGCCAGACTCGTCATGCTGCCCCAGCACACACCCCATAGAGTTGTCAAGTACTGTCAAGTATAGTATCAGAGGTCTCCCTTCTACTGGTGGCATAAGAATGGGTGGCTCTTGGAGGTACTCCTTTATCTTTTCGAAAGCAGCCTGACATTCATCATTCCAACGTACTACTTGATCTTTCTTCAGTAATTTGAAGATTGGCTCACAGGTAGCAGTTAGATGTGAGATGAAACGGGCAATGTAATTCAGTCGTCCCAGAAAGCCTCTGACTTCTTTCTCTGTCTTGGGAGTCGGTATCTCTTTTATGGCTTTTACCTTGGCAGGGTCCACCTGAATACCTTTATCGCTTACAATGAAACCTAGCAATTTTCCGGACCTCACCCCAAAGGTGCATTTTTTGGGATTCAACCTCAGCTTGTATAACTTTAGTCGGTCAAACAACTTCCTCAGATGGTCAAGGTGTTCCTCTTCAGTTTGAGACCCTGCAATCATGTCATCAACATATACCTCAATCTCATGATGGATCATATCATGAAATAAAGCAACCATGGCACGTTGGTAGGTTGCCCCAGCATTTTTCAACCCGAATGGCATGACCTTGTAGCAGAAGGTGCCCCACTGAGTCACAAAGGTAGTCTTTTCCATATCTTTCGAAGCCATCTTGATCTGATTATACCCTGAAAAGCCATCCATGAAGGAGAACACCTTGTGTTGAGCAGTATTGTCAATAAGAACGTCGATGTGAGGCAGAGGGAAATCATCCTTGGGGCTTGCCCTGTTCAAATCCCTGTAGTCGACACACATTCTGACTTTACCGTCCTTCTTCGGCACTTGCACCACGTTGGCAACCCACTGAGGGTACGAAGTCACTTCTAGAAACCCGACATCGAATTGCTTCATAACCTCAGCTTTGATCTTTTCGGACATCTTTGGGCGCATACGGCAGACCTTTTGCTTTACTGGAGGGCAGTCTTCCTTGGTTGGCAGGTGATGAACTACAATGTCGGCATCCAAACCAGGCATGTCTTCGTATGACCAGGCAAAGAGCTCCATGTAATCATGTAGCATCTGGATCAATCGTTGCTTCACGCTGAGCTCTAGATTGGCACCAATCTTGACTTCTTTCCTATCTGTCTCAGTACCCAGGTTAACTGTTTCCACCGGCTCTTCATGCGGCTGAATGGCCCTCTCTTCTTGAAGTAGCAGTCTTGCGAGTTCACCAGGCACTTCGCAATCATCTTCACCTTCGTCTTCGGCCAAGTTGATCGGATTCTCGAAGTCATAACTGGTGGTAGCAGAGTTGTTACCAGTGAGATCCAGAGTGGATTGAAACCTGTATAAGTGAGTGTGTGTAAATATAGCTGTTTTGCAATATATAACACAGAAAGAAAAAGAGCACAAGATTTGAAATGCAACAAACGTCCAATGTTTTGATTGATGATATATGGAAATGTCATACAAAAAGCCCTCACAAATGGAGCTACGATGCCCCGGGTAGGACACCGAGCCAATAAAAGTTTCAACATATTGTTTGTTACAAATTGAAAATCAAAAGAGTTAATTACTGCGTGACAAATGTAATAGGTGTAAAATCCTTTGCCGTCCAGTTGCTTGGTCCGTTGCTGGTGGTTGGATAGATCCAACTGTCAAATTCTGCTTCCTCTACGTCTTCCTCGATAGCATTCACCCTTGGGTTGGAGATGAACATCGGAGCCTTTCTGATCCTTTCCTTGCGAACAGCCCTCTGAGCCTCTGCAGTGAAGCCCAGCCCAAACTTGTCGTTCTTTTGAGTGAAGTCAGGAAGCTGACCCCAGTTTGCGCATTTGCCTTTCTCGATTACATCCCGGGCATCCTTCAAGGAAGTCATCTTCAAGGGAAAGTCTTCTTTAACCACTGTTTCAGCCGATGCCAACGTTGGAGGTACTTCCTCAAAATGCTGAATGGGGGTTTCAATAAACTCCCCGTCCATCTCGATATACCGGAATGAATTCAAGTGACTAACCATGTATTCCTCCTCACCCTGCACAGTAACAATTTTCCCTTTGACAGGGTATTTGAGCTTTTAGTGTAGAGTGGATGTTACTGCCCCAACCTTGTGAATCCAGGGTCGACCCAACAAGCAGGAATAAGATGGACGAATATCCATTACATAGAACGTTGAGTCGAAGACTTGGGAACCCACACGAATAGGAATGTCTACCTCACCGTGCACCATCCTCTTAGAACCGTCGAAGGCTCTAACAATGATGTTACTAGGTTTCAATTCCAGGCCCTCACAATCCAAGCGATCCAATGCCTTCTTGGATAAAACATTCAGGGAAGAACCGGTATCCACCAACACGTGTGCGAGAGTAGTGCCCCTGTACTCTATAGAGACATGCAGGGCATCATTGTGATTTTTCCCTTTGGCGGTAAGGTCAGCATCTGAGAACCCCAAGCCATTGTCAGCTGTCAAATTAGCCACACAGTCAGTGAATTGATCTGCAGAGGTCTCTTGTGGCACATGGGCCGTTTTCAGAAATGAAATCAGGGCCTTTGCGTGGGCCTCTGAGCATAGCAGCAATGATAGCATAGAGATTTTGGAGGGGGTATGCCCCAACTGTTCAACAACATTGAAGTCACTCTTTTTAATGATTTTAAGGATTTCCTCCATCTCTTGTTGGGAGGCTTCAACAACAGTCTTTTTTGGTGCCTCCGTCCTGGCAGGCAAATCAGTAGCAACTTCTTTGCCCCGAGCATCAGAGGACTCGGCGGCAGTAGTAGGCACAGGAACTTTATTTGGAACATGCACACTTGTGGGTGTGATGATGAGAGGCTTTCGGATAAATGGCGGTGCAATGTCAGGCGAGAAGAGCCTGCCACTGCGAGTAATCTTGGCGGGACCAGTGATGTTACTGATACTGGTACCGGTGTTGAACTCCTGCTTCACTCCAAGCACATACACGTTGGCCCCATAATGCCATGGGACAGCTTTATCAGACTCATAGGGGAGAGGCCCCAGAACAGTAATAGTAATGGGTGCAACAGACATAATTTGGACTGGCTTCCTCGGGGGAGCTTTGGTAGGATTGTAAATTGTGACAACAGATACTTCTTCAGCGGAAACAAATGGAACAGCAGTTTTCTTGAACAAAATTTCTTTGCTATCCATCAGGCTTTGGATGCCTGATTTCAGCAGCGGACAATCGGTAGGGATAACATCACACAGGAGGCAACCCTTGCCACAACCCGGAAATAAACCGGCTAGTAGTAAGTTCCTCTTAACAGTCAAAAGAGTGGTAGCAACATCATTCACTGAAACAGCATACAAATATTCCTCGATGGCATTTACTCTATGCTGGGGCATAGGAGCAGTTACAACATTTGGCCTCTCAAGCGTCTCAAACTGAATTTCCTTCGCGTCGATAAGGTCTTGCACTTTATTTCTCAAGGCCCAGCAATCATCAGTAGTATGCCCGGGGCTATCGGAATGATAAGCACAACGGGCATTTGGGTTATACTTAGGAGATGCAGTATTCACGACCTTTGGAGCCTCTTTGATGGTCACCAAGTTGGTTGATAACAGTTGCGGTAAAATTTGTGACAAGGTCATAATCAGCCGAGTATACTGCCTCTTGGGCCTTTCACCTCTTTGTTGATTGTACTACTAAGGAGCAGCAGCAGGTTTTGAAATGACCAAGGCATTGACAGCTTGGCGACTTTCTGGCTTGACTTGTCTTCTAGGACCATAGACGACACTTGCTTCTTTCTTGAAAGGCCTCTTCTCAGTACTTGCGGAGGCAGCTTTTTGTATCTTTCCTGACCTGATGCCAGCTTCTATCCTTTCACCCGTCAGAATCAAATCCGTAAACCCAGCGGAGGAGTTACCAACCAAATGATTGAAAAATGGACCAGACAGGGTCCCTAGAAACATATCAACCAGCTCACGATCAGTCAAAGGAGGCTGCACCCTGCCAGCCAAATCTCTCCATTTTGTGCATATTCTTTGAACCCTTCGCCCGTTCCTAGAGACATACCCTGAAGTTGGGTACGTGTAGGAGCGAGATCAGAATTGTATTGATATTGTCTATAAAATGCGGTTGCCAAATCTTCTCAATGTCGGATACTAGTTCCATCTAGTTGATAGAACCACTCAAGTTGTGACCCCGAAAGGATATCTTGGAAGAAGTGAATCCAAAGGTTCTTATCTGCCGTGTAAGGTTGGATCTTCCTTACGTACAACCTTAGATGCAGCTTTGGACAGGAAGCCCCGTCGTATTTGGCAAAGGCAGGCGCCTTAAACTTGTGTGGGATTACTACCCCAGAAGATAACCCCAAATCTCCGAAATCCAGCCCCGGCACATTCTGAATCTCCATGGCGCTCAAGCGGTCTTCTAATTGCTTGTATCTGTCAGCAGCGGGAGGGTATTGTTCGTCATTGTAATCTGTCTCGTTGTCGGAGACTGCAGGACTAGGAGCTCCTCCCCCTTGGGGACTATCTTTCTCTGCGGAGGAAGTAGTTGGATCAGCTTCATTATGGAGTGTGTTCCCAAACCTGCGTCCAGTATTGAACAACGCAGTCCTCTTTTTCTTCTTCTTCTTCAGGAGTAGAGCCTTAAACTCTTGCTGACCTTGGGCCAGGCTCAGGACCATTTCTTGAAACTGGGCACTTTGGGCCTGAAGGGCCTTGATTGCTTGCTCACTGGATGGATCTGGATTCATGATGACTGTTCAAATAAACAGCGAAGGAGATTAAGCAACCTGTGGAAAAAGGGTACCTGCTATGCATATGGTGCAATGAGATGCGTATGTTTTATGTTTTCAAAGACAAACAAGATTCAACTTCGTAGACAAAAGGGAGACACACTTCATTAGATTCAAATTTTAAATTGTTCAACAACTTGACCTTAGGCATTACAGGAATGAAAAATACTGAAAAGGAAATAAAAGCTGTAAAAGGAAAAATCCAAAGCCCATCAGTGCTCCCATGGCCTCCTCTTCTCAGTGTGGATGTAGTCATTCAGAACCCGCTCCTCCTCCAATTGCTTAGTCAGCCTCTGGATCTTCCATTCCTGCTCGTTGAACTTTTCCCGATAAAAATCCCGTTCTTCCTTTAGCTGCGCCCAAGATCTCTTCAGTGTGTCAAAATCAATGGGTATCTGAGGAGGGAGGACAGTTGGAGGAACCCCATCTTCATCAGGAGATTCAAGAATGATAGGTCTGACAGCTTCGTACGGCATACCTAACTTCTGAGCACGGATGCGGACCCATCTGCAATAGGGTTCCATTGGTAGAGAAGTCTTTGGTCCCAACTCATGTGGGTCAGCTTTGTGAATTCTGTCCCAAGCCTTAATGAATCCATGGCGTAGTTTGTCACTGTCTACCTGAAATTCAAAATGGAAGTGAGGAACCAACATTTCATGAGGCCCTACTCTTCTGGCTCTTCCAAACTGGCGGAGAGCTAAGCATGGATTATAAAAGATTCCTCCTTGGATACCAATCAACGGAACATTAGGGTATTCTCCGCAACGATCAATAACATCTACCTCATCCAAACCTCTGAGAGTCCAAGTGATGTCATTATCAGTGAGAGACATTAACCTATGAGCCCAACCCTTTCCTTCTTCATTCTTCAGCACGAACTTAGGAAGGTGCGAAATAAACCACCTCACTAGCAAAGGAGCACAACACCATGGAGTTCCCCGTTTTCGGGCAGTACGAGCATAGAGTTGTTGCAGGATATCACCCAAAAGAGTGGGTACAGGATTCCGAGACATGAAGATCGTTATGGCATAGATACTGATAAAGGTGTCAGGATTGGGAAACAATACCAGGCCATAGATTAAAAGAGCCAGAATGTCTTCGTACGCCTTGAAGTCCAAGTCATTCCAGAAATCATTAGCTTTGCCAACCAGAAATTTGACCAGAAAGCCCTTAACTCCACTTCTAGTTTCCCAGTTAGCCAATACCTCTTCTTTGGTCAAGGGGAGAACTGCAGCAACCTCTTCAGGCCTAGGAGTCTTTTCCCAACCAGTGAATGGAGTTTGCTCCAAAACAGGGATACCAAGCAAATAAGAGAATTCTTCCAGGGTAGGGACCAGCTGGAAGTCTTGAAAGGTGAAACAATGATACAGGGGGTCATAAAACTGGGTCAGAACACTTATCAGTTGTTGGTCCCACTTTGCAGTGATCAAGCCAAGGAGAGAACCATACCTTTTGATGAAGGAAGTAGTGTTTGGAATCCTATCAACTAAATCTTTGAGCAAAGCTGGTGGTTGAACAAAGTTGAGCCGGATAGTATTCCTACGCACGGGCATCATGATGTCCTACAAAACAGAGCAAAGATGAAACTTTTTTGTCTTTGAAATGGGTTAGTCCTTATACAGGATGCATGCAATGGTATGATGGCATGATGCTATGATGAAGCACACCATAAGTATTCACACAGGCAAGCATGATAAGGCACACAAGTCATACAAGACAACCCTTAGGTTTCAGGCCAGCATGAAGTTTAGGTATTACCCTCTTTTAGTTTCGTTGGTTAAAACCTGTCCTATCAAAAGTAACCGGGTTCTAGAGGATCTCAAATCATTGACTACCCTCAATCGGTCATAACTCCAGCATCGCAATCTTTTCTTGCGGCCAGAACCATCGCGAGAGTTTAGCCTCAATGAGTGTAGCATACTGCTACTGTTCTATGGCCAAGTTTGGTCAATTTAGGGTTCTAAGGTTGGTTGGTGTTTAATGACTCCTTAGAAGACCCATATTCTCCTCGTTGCAACACAAGGGATATAGGTACAGACCAAGATGCCACACCAACGTAGCCATTGCTTCACCCATGTCGGTCTACGCCGGACAGGTCCCTCACAGATTATGCTACCTAAAAAGGGTATTGCCCAGATCCGGGTTAGGATCTATGAAACTCTGATGCAAAGCCCACAAATATAAAAGCAAACAAGGCAAACAATTGAAAACAAAGGTGATCTAAGCCCTAAGGTTACTCCACTTTTAATTTTATCCCCAGCAGAGTCGCCAGTTCTGTGATACGGTGGGAGAACTGACTATTGTTTTTGCGTTTGTTTTCGCAAATGTTTCGGTTGAGCAAGAGTCGCCACCGACTTTTTATTTTATCCTAAGGAAAGGTTAAAAAGCACAGCAAAAACCTTTGAGATGTTTTCTTGGGTTTGGGGAGTAGATTATAGAAAGGGAAGGTATTAGCACCCTTTCTATCCATGGTTATCCATGGGCTCTTAGTTACTTGCTTAGATCAACTTGCCTTATTTTTCAATTGTTTGAAATGGTGCTTTGTGTGTGTGGATTTGAAAATGTTTTGAAAAGAGGCCAATGTGGTGGCAACCTTTGTAATGATCCATGTTGGGATGTATACAAAGGTGTATGTCTTTTGAAAAGGTTTTCATTTGTTTTTGAAAGTTTGTTTTTGAAAGTGTTGTGAGGTGTGGTTTTAGAAAATAGGCAAGTGTTTTGTTTTGCAAGTTTGATTCAAGTAACTAAGAGGTTATCTACTCATAAATTTCTCAAAGATTATTGCTATGTTTTAACCCTTTTAATAAGTTTGTTCCACCATTGCATTTGGTGGACAATCTTATGTTAGGATGTGAAAGGGACGGGCGCGGGTCATCGTTTAGACCATAATTGCAATGGTGCCAAGTATCTTTGGGCAATTTTCCTTTAAGGGACTTGATCATTTTTTAGGCAACTTTCGAAAGCGTCATCGAGGGACTATGATCATTTGAATTTGTTTGTTTTGCCCAAAGAGACCTAACATGCAATATGGCCCATTTATTGAAGGCAACAAGTGGAATACACTAGGGGTGCAAGTGTGAAAAGTGTTGTCCATTTTCATGCTTGTTTATCTTGAAATTAGGTCAAACTATTTTTGTTGTTTTTGATTCGCATACAAACCCTAATTCTAACATGGTATATTTAGAAAGCATTAAAGTGCGAAAAATAAAATTACTAAGCTATTACAACACAATATATGGGAAGGGGGTACAAATGTTCAAATGGGGGTATTTTGACAAGAAATTTAAACCTAGACTATTACATCAATATTGAATTATTTACAAGATATTTAATTGCACAAATTAAATAAAATAAGAATAAATATGCAAGATGCAAAAGGGTTTTTTATGTGTATGAAAAAAAAGTATTTTTATATGTCAAATAAACAAAATAAAAGGTATTAATTTTTGGATTTTTTATGTTTAGGGCAAAACCCTAATTTTATTAAGCAAAATGTATTAATTATTCAATATGTACAAATATTTATTTATTATATACAAAAATAAAATAAAAATGAAGTATATTTGTAAAAAGGTATTTTTAATATTAAATATTAATAAAAATAAAAATGTGTATATTTTGTATTTTTAACCTAAATATATTAATATATATATGTATTTATATTATTTATTAAATATATTGCATATATACAAAATAATAATATTTAATATTTATAAAAAAAAGTATATTTTAAATGAAATATTTTCAGAAGATAAAATGAAATAAAAATCAGAAATAAAATAGGTTTGCATATTTTTTAGTATTTTTAAATAAAAGTATGTTTATATATTTATTTATGTACAAATATTGATCTAAACAAATAAATACCTAATAAATATGAAAATGGTGTAAAAAATATTTTTTATATTTTTAATATTATAAGAAAACATAAATAAGTCAGAATAAAAAAAGAAAAGTCAAAAAATCATGAAAATAAGCAAAATGGGCCTAGGGGGTGTCAAAGTGAAAATGGTGTGTAAACAGAAATGACAAACAAAGCCCAGCCCAGAAGGTTGTTGTCTTCAACCTTCAGACAAACATATTCAAAAACACGCGCCTTTCTTCTCAAATCCCTAACTCCTGATTCTTTGATCTTTTGCCAAATTTTCCAACATGAAACCTGTAGAGCTTGAAGCCACGATTCTAGACATATAAAGAAGTCAATCTAACTCTCAGAAATGAGAGAGAATTTCTTCTCCCCCAATTCCTGACCTAGTTTTTGTTCAATGTTCAGACTTAAAATTCTCTAAGCATACATAATATAAATGAAATCTAATTACATGGGCATGTTCAGGGCTATGAATGTGACATGTTTTCTTCACAAACCTAAAGCTAACAATGCCTATATTGAGAGATAGAACTTCATGAATATACCTGTTCAGTTGGAATCGTGCCTTGCAATGGAGGAGCTTTCAGGGCAAGATGATGATTTGTACAACTTGCCTGAAGTGTAGTGATGTTATTCCAATGCTTGGGGTGTTTTGAATCGTGCCAAATCAAGCTGCAGAAGTCCACCTGCAAGATAGAAAAATGGAAATGGCAAATGGTGCTATGGCTGTTACAGTCTCAGTTCAAGGTTTGGAATAGTTTATATGGATATTATGGAATGTGTTTGATGTGTTTTTAGCAAGAATGCATGGAAGGTTTGAGCTATGGAACTCAAACTGCAGCAGATGCTCTGTTTGGGCAGTTTGAGGGTGATTCTGGGAATGGGGAGGTATTGGGGATGCTAGGCTCGTGTTTCAGCTTAGGATGGATGTTTAGAATATGTTTGACAAGTTTACTTTAGCATGTGTTAACTGATATGAGAGTTGTGTTAAGTTATGGCAAGTTTCTTCTACTTTAAGCAACCAATGGCCAAGTTGAGTTTCTAGCTTGTACAGGCCCCCCTAATGTGCTGCATAACTCAGTCTTGATCAGTGCAATTAGTCCATAAACTTGTGCCAAAGAGATCTTAACTGTACTTGCTTGGATTTGCTTTTAGACATAAAGTTCACTTTTGCAAAAATGGATATAATGCTTTTTCCAATTTGGGATTAAACCTTTATGCAATGCTTGAACACATAGAATATAGTCTTGGCACAAAGGATTGGCATTAAATTAAGGAGTGTAATTGAGATAAAGGACCTGTAATCAAGGAAAACATGCTGAATTCAAAATGGCACAAATGTATGAACATGTAACTTGGCCAAATCAAAAGTGAGTTTTTCCCATATTGCCAAATTCGATTCTCTCTAACCATGAGGTTGTTTGATGAGTTCTTGGACATTTTGGAAAGCTTGGAATGTGTACTACAATCCATATTTGAAATGAAAATTGAAATTCCAAGTGGAAGTATGTGAAAAATGGTCTTGAAGTTAGGTAAAAACCTTGTCTAAAATAGGTCAAATTTTCTCTAAGTTAAGAATGGTTTGGTACCCTTGTTCCAAAAATTGTAACTTGAGCTACAAGCTTCTTTTTGGAAAAATTTGTGAATCAAAGTTGTAGATTATGCAATAGGCTACAACTTTCATGTTTTGACTTTTTCTTGAATCCAAATTAATCTTGGTGAGAAAGTGGGACAAAGTTAGGAAAACATTAGGGTTTTTCATAACTTAGAAAAATTCTAAGTTATGAAAAATCTTCATTTCAAACCCTAATTTTCAATTCTTGATTTCTTGATGAACAAGTTTCATGATTTGGCATGTTTTGATGAAAAATGAATCTTGACACTTGATTTTGACCAAAAAGTCAAAGTTTAACTTTTCAGTATACAGTCAAAATTGATCAATTGACTGGGAAATTCAACTGTCAATCTTGTGCATTTGGGATCTTTTGGACTTGTTGAGTATGTCAAGACAATTCCATGGGGTCCTTGAGTCCATATGTGAGCTTGGTTTGCCTTTGGCTAGGTCAAACAGTCAAAAATTTCCTTTGTGCAGTCAAAACCCTAAAAAATGACCATTTTGCCCTTTTGGTGATCTGATCAAATTTCTTGTGGAATTGTGATCCAAACTTGATCCAATGGTCCATATGAGTTCATGATGTTGATGTGGGTCAATTTTCATGAGGTTTGACTTTCAATTGGCCACAGTTGACTTTTTCCCCAACACAACTGATTTTTATGTCAACTGTCCAATTGACTGGGCAAAATTTAGAATCAAGACTCGAAACTTGGTATGGATAAACTTGGGAGTCCAACATGAAGCATGAAAGTCTTTTTAGGCATTTTAGGTCAAAATATCTTTGTGCAAACACAAACCCTAATTTGGGTCAACAGTGCAAGGAGAAGTCTTGAGCAGAGGAAACCCTAATTGGATCTTGAGCTCCAAGGGTTTTGTGATGAGAAAATGTTGAGGAAATGGGAGGGCAAATTTTGGGGTACAACACCTTCCTTCAATAACCCATAGCCATTGGGTTGAACTACACAACAATAACATTCTTTAACGCAACCCGGAAATAAACTGGCTTGTAGAAAATTCTCCTTAATTGTTGAGAGAGGAGAAACCACATAACTAATAGAGGTAACATACAAAACATCTTCAATAGCACTTATGCCTTTTTCATGCTTCAACATGGGAGCAGTAATCACGTTCAGAGTCTCTGGAGGGTCGAACTCAATTTCATTGTTATCAATCATATACCGAATCTTGTTTTTCAGGGCCCAACAGTTGTTAGTGTCGTTCCCAGAACTGTTCGAATGATAGACATACCTCGCATTTGGATTGTACTTTAGAGAGGATGTGTTGGAATTCTGAGGGGGATCCCGCAGTGAAATGCGTTCAGCCTTTAACAAATGTTGTAATGCCTTAGATAGGGGCATGCCGATCTTGGTATACTTCCTTGACGAAGCTTCTGGCCTTTGACAATTTCCCTGTTGTGATTGTTGAACATGTGCTGGATTAGAGATCAACACTGCTCCCACAGACTGGTGGCATTCATTTTTACTACGACTTTTCTGGCCATAAACAACATTAGTTTCTTTTTTTACCACCGAACAACTTCTTCACAGCATTAGAAGTTACAGCCATTGAAATCTTCACACTCTTAATATCACTTTCAACTCTTTCTCTTGTTAGAATTAGCTCAGTGAAGCCAGATGAAGAACTCCCAATCATATGATTAAATAATGGGCCTGTCAGAGTATCCATGAACATATCAACTAATTCTCGATCAGACAAGGGAGGTTGGAACCTTCCAGCTAAGTCTCTCCATTTCTGGGCATACTTCTTGAACCCTTCATTTGAGCCCATGGACATGTTTTACAACTGCACACGAGTCGGCGCCAGGTCAGCATTATATTGATATTGCTTGTAGAAAGCAGCAACCAAGTCTTCCCATGTGTGAATGTTGGTTCTTTCCAGCTGGTAGAACCATTCAAGTTGAGTACCAGACAAACTTTCTTGAAAGAAATGGACCCATAGTTTCCTGTCAGCAGTATATGGTTGGATTTTTCGAACATACGACCTAAAATGAAGTTTGGGACAAGAGACCTCATCATATTTTGCAAAGATAGGGACCTTGAATTTATGGGGGATGACCATCCCCGGGATCAGACATAGTTCTCCAAAATCCAATCCAGGCACTTTCTGGGTTTCTATAACTTTGAGACGGTCTTTTAACTGCTTGTACTTGTCGCCTGGAGGAGGGTAATGTTCGTTGGAGTAGTCTTCATCTTCAGGAATATTCTCAGAACCCTGGTTACTTCTACCTTCACCCCTGACACTTCTGCCATCTTCTTCTTGGTTGTCGTCTTCCTCAGAGGAAACACCATCCACTCGAATTGGTTGAGCATGACCTTTGAATCTTCTCCCCATATTGAGGATAACAACCCGCTTATTAGTCTTATTTTCCTTGGTGAGGAGCGCCATCGTTTCTTGTTGCTCTTTGGCCAGATTCAGAAGAGTCTCTTGAAATTGTGCATGTTGAGCCTGCAGATCCTTGACAGTTTGTTCGAGGGTCATCTTATACTGAAATAAACAGTAAATAGATGAGGAAACCTGTATTGAAAACCTGTTTATGAAATGATGCATGATATGTAGATGCAATGTTTTCAAGGACCTTAGGAGATTTAAATTTTCTAACTGAGAGGAAACAAAAACAAAGATTTTTATTAGTAAGTTCAAGATTACAATTGCCTCTTAGGCTTACAATGAAAACAAAAGGGTCTCAAAGTGACAAAAATATGAACTTCTAAAACCTAAGACTCAAGTCTCCCACGGACGCTTCCTCTTCGTGTCGATGTATGCATTAAGGCTTTGCTCCTTGTGAAGTTGCTTTGTCAGCTCAACACTCTCTTCTCGCTAGCATATAACTCAAAGCAAATGATGCAAGACAATATAACTTATTTTAAACAACACTCAAAGATAAGAAAAATTTGTGTTGGTACCAAAAACGAACCCTAATGGTTCAGAGGTAAAATTCTCAACAAACATACAACACAAATGAAAACTAAGGATATGGTTAGTTTTAGGGAAATCATATCTACATTTTATCTTTTGAAATTGAAAGCAAATGATGCGTGTATATGGGGTTTTAAAATTCAAGAAAACTTACCTCTTGAAGCAAAACTTAGAACACGTTCCACCACTCCCAGAGACAATGTAATGGTGCAAAAAGATTCCTTGAACTCCAAGGAAGATAAAGATATGCTCATCTTGCCTTAGAACCCTCTGAAACTTTCCAACCAAGTCAAGTTGCAAATGGTGAAAGTGAGGTTTGGATGATGATGGCGGAGGTGTTACAGTCGTGCCAAGATTGTTTGGACAACTTCTATTTAATGTATAAAAGGTGTTTGAATGATAAAAGAGGAAAACACACGAGTGGATTTGAAGTTGGGTGTAGGAAGATTTAAATGTGCAACAATGGTAGTTTTTGAGAAAATTTTTGTATCTTGCTTCTAAGCCTTGCCTCTCTATTTATAGAGGTTGCAAATGGTTCCTCTAACTTGCAGAAATCATTCTTAGTTCACAAGGAAAGCTGGTTTTGTCATTTGGTTTGAAAATTCACAAAAAAGGACGTTGCTTCATGATGAAGAAAGGGAGTGATTCAAGGTGTTGTACCCAAAAAATTTTCCTCTCATTTTTACTCAAAGCATGCTCCTAGAGATCCTCAATTGCTCAAGGTTGACCAAGAATTGACCAGACAAATTCTCCTCCTAAGCAATGAACCTCTAACTAGGGTTTCACTTATCATAAAGATGTGTGAGCTCCAAAGGTATCAAATGTTTTCCATTTCCCTAATATGCCTTCAAGATTGTCCATGAGAAATGTGATGCCTTCCACTACAAGTTTGCCCAGTCAATGGCTCAAATGCTTGGAAATCAACTATACTAGGTCAAAAGTCAACAGTGGCCCATGTATAGTCACACTTCAAGATTTTTGGTCAACATAAACATTTTGAAGTAATATCCATCATTTTATCAGTGGTTTATCATGATTCCTCAATAAATGCTCCTAATTCATCAAAAGTAAAGAATAGCTAAATTAGGGTTTCTATAGGAAAAGTCAACCAAACTTTGACCAGGCATAACTCTCACATACTTCATCCATTTCCCCCCAAATAAACCTAATTTTGAAGAGAATTCAATTCTCTACAACTTCTCTTCAGCCCTCAAGTTCAAGAAATGCACCATTTGAAAGATACAAGCTCAAACATTACAGGTCATTTTTAGAAAGTCAACAAAAGCCCCTTTTTTCCAAGACCTTTTACATCAAGATAAATTCTTTAAATGAAAAATGGATTAAAAGACGGATTGAAGTAGACATCTTGAGAATTCCAAAAAGTCCAAGATCATCATCATGAGATAAAAATTGAGCAAGTTATGGTTTCCCAAGTTGGGAAAATTTGGGATTTTTTAAGAAATGTGTATTGAGCAAGTTTGAACTTTTAAGGCAATGGCTCAATTTCTTGAACTTCAAACATCTTCTTAAGAGCATAGAGGACCCCTAAAACCATTTTTTAATATTCTTGATTTTATTTTCATTTTATAATAATTTTCATTTAATTAAAGTCAAATAAATAAATAAAATGCAATTTATATGGGCCATTGCTATTTGGGTTTGGTTTAATGCATGAGGAGGCCCAAATTTCCGTGTACAACAAGGCCAACATGTTTACATTCATTCAAAATTCAAAAATGGACAAAATCCCATGCTTTTGGACAAGGTTACATATTTGTATTCATGGCATTCAAGCAATTGATTATGGCTGTTACAAGCTTATTTTTTCGTGTCTCCTCATTCATCTCTATAAATGCCAAGCCTAGAAAGCATCAAGCAGAGGAGACAGCCCCAGAAAGTCCCACAATTGTTTTGAAAAAAACATCAAAGTTGTCAAATTCAAAAACATAGCTCCAGCTTGTTTCAACCCAAACCAAGAATCCAAACTCACTCCTGGAGGTTCCGTGAAGCATTTGTGATTATCACCAAGTCCTGAAACCTCATAAAACGCATCAGTGAGTTCATATAGTTTTCCTCGTTTTCCATTTTCGTTCTACTCAATTCATGTAATTTAAATACGTTTTGACCATGTATTATTGATCATTTGAGCATTTGTAAGATATCTGTACAGTTGGATTGAGTTTTTGATGCAGGAATCAAGTGTTGCAATTTCTAGGGTTTGAACCTTCAAAATGGGGTTTTCCAAATTAGCTAAAATTAGACCCAACCAGTGGTACCATTAGGTGCAGGAGGTTGAAGACAATCGACCCATGGTCTCAAAGTAAATTTATATTGCGTATTATAGATTTTGTTGAGGGAAGATGCTATAGTGACAGATAAAAAATTGTCACTATAGGTATTTATACCTAAGACGACGGAGGGAGGTATGGGAGGAAGCGTGTCAACCCCTGATTGGCCAGTCTGAATACTCTGCGAGTTTTTTTAATTTCCCAGATATTGACTTGTTTTTGTATGCAATATTATTGATTGCTTTGTATAAACGAATGAATGGGAAATACAGATGGTAAGGGCGCGCGTATGTGAGGGAAAGGACCTGGATTCAAATCCCAGGTCCAACAGTTTTACTTTTCTCACATATTTTCTATAGATCCAGTGCTACAAGTCCAAATGCGCGCGTCATGAAGCTTTAATCCAAGCCACCAGATCACCATCTGATCCAAACCAATGCCTCTAATTTGCAGGTTCATGATGCGCCTTCAGAGCCTATCCTCATTGAATCCAAGGGCAGACAGTTGGACTGCTTTTTAATGGGCCTAGCGGAATTACAATTCATACATCCCCCCTATTTGCTGAATAACCCCAGGCCCATTTGTTTTTTTTTTAACATGTTTTTTAATTTTGCTTTCATTTATTTAATTAACCATAAAAATCAGAAAAAGTTATAAAAAATATTAAGTTAATAGTTTTTTAATTAAATTATTTTTGTAAATAAATTAAATATTTATTTTGACCATTTTCTTTAAGTTTAATATTAATTAGACTTAGGATTTAATTCTTTTTAAATAATTTTCCTTTTCATAATAAATTATAATAAAACCTTAGATATTTTCTTAATTAAATTATATTTTTCTAAGTAATTTTAGGACATGTTAATTTAACTATTTTCTTAAATAAATAAAAACCAATAACAAAATGATTTTCTTTTAGGTTTTTAGACGTACTTTCAATTTTTCGCGCGTTTATTTCCTTTCGCATTTTTTAATATATTATTATAATTATTTTCTGGGATGTAATAGATGATAAGTATGACCTTTTTATTGCTTTACTTTCTTTTCCCCATTTGGTTTGGAATGTAAATATCCCTCTCCCTGAAGTCATGTAATAGTGTAGGTTTATATTTTCCGCACTTTACATTTCTATTCATATAACTGATAGTAACTAGGATTGCATGGCAAGACTGAAAACAAAAAATGTTAGCAAACCTAATAATACAAGATAAATACTTGAACTAAACGCAATTGCACATGCGCACCTCTAGGGTATTCCACTTCAATTGCCTTTGGAAAACAATCACAATTCTCGAAACGTGAGAATTTTTAGTGGCTGTCCTTTAGTTTGAAAGATCACAAGTCCCTCGATGACCCTTTCGATGTTGCCTCATTAAAAAGTGATCTTAGGACTTTAGGACAGTTACTAAAATTTCTTGCCAAATTTCCTTCGTTACCATAACGTCCCTTTGATTGTCCCTCAAACATCCGACGACAAAGCTACCTACTCAATAATAGTAGGATAGCATTGTCTAAAGGAAAAGAGTAAAAGAGCGGCCCTTTCCGAGTAACAAAGTAGATAGCTGTTAGAAGTTTGCTCAAACATTTTGCACTTAAACAAACACTACTTTTCAAAAACAATTTCAAAACACTTTGTATACTTTCTCCACTATCCCGAGAACCATTACAAAGTTCACCGTACTAAGGCGTTTTTAAAACATTTTCAAACACAAAGCACAAAGGTATTTTTAAAATGAGAAAACCTCTAAGAGCCCGTGGAAAACCACGGATGGAAAGGGTGCTAACACCTTCCCTTTCCATAATCTACCCCCCCCCCCCCCCCTTACTCAGAAAATTCTCGAAAAGGTCTTTTTCTGTTCTTTTCACCCTTTCCTTTGTTGGATAAAAGAAAAGACGGTGGCAACTCTTGCATACCGCAACATTTGCAAACAAAAACGCAAAACCAGTATTAAACAGTCGGTTCTGTCACGGTAAAATAGAATAGGCGACTCTGCTGGGGATAAATAAAAAGTGGGGTTACCTTAGAGCTTAGTTCATTTTAAAATTGCTTTCATCGTGTGTTTTTGTGCTTTACTTTTGAGGGTTTGTTTGGGTTGTTACTATAGATCCTACACCCAGATCTGGGGCACCTTATTAGGTAAGTAGCAATAAATCATGGAAGTAGTACGGTGTAGACCGATATGGATGAAGTGATAGCTACATTGGCGTGATACTTTGGCTTGTACTAATGTTCCTTGAGTCATTCAAGGATAACATTAAGCTTCCTTAGTGTCATTAAGCGCTAACTAACCTTTAGAACCTTTAATTGACTCATCCTAAAGCCATTAGAAAGTAGTGAGATGTTCGTCTTTGGTTTCGACCGAAGATTGGTTGATACTAGATACTACACTCATTGAGACTAGACTTTTGGGGTATTCTGGCCACAATACTTCGGTGCTTGAGCTAGAACAATGCCTAAAAGAAAGGTCAGTGATATGAGACTCCTTAGAACCCGGTTAGTATTATTAGGACAGGTTGAACCAACTAAATTTCAAGAGGGTACTTACCTACAAACCCCATGCAATCCTAAATCTAAGGCTGCTTGTGTGATTTGTTTGCTTTCAACTTGAGCTACTTGTAGGGGTTTTATCTAACAACATGATCTCCTTGCAGGATTTGTTTACAGTCATTATCCAGTAACCTGGACTTCTTAGACTCACTTATCTTCATCACCTTATACTTTTTCTTAACGCATAGCATAACATCATAAACATCATACTATAGCATTTCCTTAACCATTTCAAGGATCTCAAGGGTCTGCGATGCAGGTTATGATGAACCCAACGTCTAACAAGGGGCAATGGGATTTATTTTCCTCTAACCAATGCCTTCAAAATACCAAAACACGACAACTTAAGTCAGGAGCCATGACCCACTCGATATGGTGAGCTTGACTCTCGTGGAAGGACCTTCGAACGATACGAAAGTTCTTCAGTCAAAGTCGCAGTTTAACTCCTAACATCTTCTTGTGTTTACCCCGCGAGATCCTTGAAAGAATTTGAATATCATATATGTCATTGCATAACAGATATTCCAGGTATAAGCTTATTATTCCTTCACTGTTTATTTCAGCAAGAAGAAATGGCTCTTGAATAAACGATCAAAGACCTTGAGGCTCAAAACTCTCAGTTCCAACAAATGTTCCTGACTTTGACCCAGGGGCAAGAAGACATGAGAGCTCTCGTCATCAAAAAGAAGACTAAGAAGGCAAATAAACCAATTCATGTTTTAAGTGTGGGAAGAAGAAGACCAGCTAACCGAGCTCTAGATTTCATAACCCCATCAAAGAGAGGGGATAATCAAGAGGAAGATGACGAGGAATCAGAAGAAGGAGACAACAATCCAGCGTTTGAAGAAGATGACCCTGACTATTCTGAGGAGCAATACCCCCTACTGATGATAAATACAAATGGACAGAGGATCGGCTCAATGCCATGGAGATCCAAAGGGTGCCCGGTCTGGATTTTGAAGAATTAGGTTTGGTTCCAGGGGTGGTCATCCCACCTAAGTTCAAGGTCCCTATCTTTTCAAAATATGACGGTGTTTCCTGTCCCAAGCTTCACTTGAGGTCATATGTTAGAAAGATCCAGCCTCACACTGCTGACCGGAAGTTATGGGTCCATTTCTTCCAAGAAAGTTTGGCTGACACTCAACTGGATTAGTTCTATCAGCTAGAAGGAACTGAAATCTATACCAGAGAAGACTTGGCTGCTGCTTTCCACAAGCAGTACCAATACAATGCTGACCTGGCACCAACTTGAGTGCAACTGCAAAATATGTCCATGAGCTCAAGAGAAGGGTTCAAGGAATATGCGCAGAAATGCAGGGATCTAGCTGGTAGGGTACAACCTCCTCTGAATGATCGGGAAATGGTAGACGTGTTCATGGGCACTCTGACATGCCTGTTCTTTAATCTTCTGATTGAGAGTTCCTCATCCGAGTTCACATAGATGGTTCTGACTGGAGAAAGGATCGAAAGTGGTATCAAGAGTGGGAAGATCCCGATGGCTGCATCTTCTAATGCTAAGAAGAAGCCATTTGCTGGTAAGAGGGAAGCCATTTGATGGTAAGAGGGAAGCCAATATTGTGTATGGCCAGAAGGGTCGTAATAAGGCAGACTACCACTAATCTGTAGGGACAATGCTGATCTCTAATTCGACACGCATGCAATGACCACAACAACGGGGTAATCAGCGAAGGCAAGACGAGGCTAAGAGATAGTTTACCAAGTTTAACATGCCGCTGTCTCAAGTATTACAACATATGTTGAGGATGAATTTAATTACATTGATAGGACCTCCTCCATACCCTAAGACTTCCTCTCCTAACTACAGTTCTGATGCAAGGCGTGCCTATCACTTTGGCAGTCCTGGGTATGATACTAACGATTGGTGGGCACTAAAATACAAGATTTAAAATATGATTGATGCCAAGGAGATTGAGTTCAACCCTCCTGAGACTCCCAACGTGATCACTGCTCCCATGCCAAATCATGGCTAGGATTGAGAGCACTTTTGTTCATTTGAATTCTCAAGTATTTTCTTTGTTTGTTCAAACAATTATTGTCATGTCAAACTTTGTTATTTCATTAATGCATTGCACATGTTTGTCTTAAATTAATTTGTTTTCATTATGCTTAAACTGCTTCCTTACTTCCTTTTTGTGATATTCAATTCTTGATTAAAAGCTCTAGGCCTTTAGAGGGAGGATGACGAGAACGATACCATAATCTCTACAATATGCTTTTGAACAGACTCCGCTGACGATGTACATGCGTTGTTTCAAATCCTAGCAGTGGAGTTATAAGGAAGATAATCCATAGTTAACCCCTTTGAGCCTAAGAAGTAGGAGTTTTCTTTTCAGATAAATTAAAACCCTTAATCATAACCTAGGGCATGGTAGTTTTCTCAGTTAATTCAGATGTGCATTCAATCACAAGCTTTCCCTTCATACACGAAAAATAGTGTACAAGATGCTATCCAAAAGATGGTGATGGTTCCACATAATCATTAAGAACTGGAAGTCATTATCTCTCAAAATAAAAGCCCATTAAGTCAAAACCTATGAAGTAAACTTAAGAAAAAAACTAGGGCATCCCGCTGGCTGTAATCACAAAAGAAACAGTTCAGGAAAAAGGCATGGATAACAAAATCAAAAAAGAAAGAGGTCCTACAAATCCTCAACAAAAAGAAAAGGTCACAAAAATGACTGCCTTCTCAAACAAACGTCAATTTCTGAACCATCACCAGAATATCGGGGCCAACATTCCATAACTCAATTGGGATTCGAAATTCACAATTAACTGAGCATAGGATTGAAGAACATTGCGAAGAACGGGTGGGTACAAATAAATTTTGATCCTTTATCCTTTGTTTCTTAAACCATGAACCAGGCCACGTTACAACCCTTAAAAGTCCTAGCTGAAGCATGTGTTAGTTCGAGAGCATACTGTTACAAAGGTATCCTGACTCCTCTAAGGTTTGCTATAAATCATGAGTTGATATCACATTCTTGCAAATTTTGTTTTACTACAAAAAATGCATTTTCAAAAAATTTCAAGACAGACATAAGCTTTGCATTCTTTATATGACATTTTTTTTTGCATATGGTTGATTTCTCAAATGGCAGAGAAATTCACATAACGAATATTCAGTGAACGAAGACCCCCTCAATGGACAGAATCACCTCATACAGAAAAACATTCCCAATAACAAGCCTTTCATAATCAAGGGGGCATGACATGGTGTCTAATTAATATGGGGCAGTCAAGCCAATATGCAAATAATCTCTCCAAAAATGCTGAATATCCAGAGGCAGATCTCAATTTGAATCACTCGGGGGCTGTTACATTGATAGGGGATTCCAGTAGAAAATCACTGTGAAATTTGAATCTTTGGTACCACCAAATTGCTTGTCTGTTCCAATAGTATCAGATAGTGTCAGTATCATGTCTTCGAATCCTTTAATGACAGTTCTTAGAAAAGATACCTAGGAAATTCAAGACCATCAAAAACTTGATCAAACATCAGGTGCACCAAATTCCTCCTGAAGTAGCCCTACACATGCTCCCACGTATGAAAGGGCCCATGCGATCACATGAACATTTTCTGGCATTTATAGACAGTGATAACTCTCCACATCTTATGAGCACGTACATAGTCAGAAAATACTACGCTTGAAAAAGACCTGCTAGGTTGACAAGCCTAGGAAAAATTAAGGGCATCCCGGTGAACCAAAAGAGTTCGGGAAAAAATTAGGGATATATACAAAAAAATTATACACCCGGCAAGTCGAAAACCTGAAAAGGCGGCTTGAGAAAAAAAGGGTATCCCGGTGGACTGAACACCCGAAAGTGCAGTCCAGGCAAAAGTTAGGGGTTAAAAACGTACGACTATGTCCCGTCATCTTTGTTGTACCCCAAAATTTTCCCTCCCTTTCTCACAAGAAATCACAACCCCAAGGTTTTCTCTGCTTTTTCAAATTGGCTCAAGAATTGGTCAAACAGACTTTTCTTTATCAGTTAATCCAGAATTAGGGTTTTCTCTGATTTGTTAAGATTGACTCAGGAATCGATCAGACAAATCTTTCTTTGGCAGTAATCCAGGATTAGGGTTTTCGCTCGCATTTCTCAAAAGAAACTGAATCCTCAGAAATTCAGTTAACTGTTACATTATTTTTACGCTTGTTCAAGATTACTGGTTGTTTCTCAAAACCTAATTATCTGGGATAAGAGCTGAGACTTTTGTTTGGAACATTAAGGCGTTTGAGTGATCAGTGGAGTGAAAGGTTTATGGAATGCTTGTTTGTTTAACTGTACAACGCATATGTTATTTGGAATACTATGCATATTGTGATTGATGTAAGGTTGCGAGACTGCAAAGTTTGTTGATTATTTATTTCATCTGGATTAGAATTATTGAGACACAGTTTCAATTATTTTAATTTAAGAGTTTTAAATAATTAAATAAACAATGCAAGGAAAAGTTGGAAGATATTTGACAAAGACTTTTTTATTTATTTGTTTCAAATGTTGTTACAAATTTTATTCGAATATTGTAAATTTACAACTTACAGTATTTACAATAATATTTGTTTACAATAAATGGAAAAAATAAATCTAAGCCAAAATCTCTTGAGATCTTTGACTTCTACTTCTAATGCTTCCTCTATCATCCAACTGGTACCTACCTGCAAAAGACAGAAGAAAAAGAGATCAGTGCAATTAACTGAAAAAGAATTTTCAAGCACATAAAAAGAAAAATCATCATTAAAGTATGCCGGCCGGAATCAGAAATGCTATGTTCATCATATTTTATTTTCCTTTCTGCAAATCACAAGAAGATCGCTCTTCTCGGTTCACAGAGAGAAAAATAAAAGATATAAAATTGCAAGCATACAATTAATTCAAAATGCAAAAACATAGGCAAGTGGCAAGGCAAAGCAAACTATACTGCAAACTGAGTTTCAAATGCATTAACCAAATGTCAAACTGAGTTGCCAAACTGTCACAGCAAGTACACAATGCAGGAAATATGGAAACAAAGTACACAATGCAGGGAGATGAACCAAGTTACAAGAAAACCAGTAGCAAAACAGTAGCAAACCAGTATCAAACCTGATAGCAAACCTACTAGCCAAAATAACTCAAACCTGTACCAAACTCAAAACAAGCTAACCAACAACCTCATCATCAACCAGAGAAAGGAAGAGCTTGCAGAACCAGCAAAACAACAACAAAAGTCTACAAGCACAACAAATCAAACCAACTTGCTCAAACCTACTAACAAGCTGTAGAAAGTTCAAACAAGTTTCAGATTACATTCATCATCAACCTCAAAACAGGGAGAAAAGAAAAGGTTTTCAGGAACTTCAATAAAGTTCATCATCATCAGAACATCAATGGCCAAAAGAAAGGAAGAGTTTTAGAAGTAAAAGAAACAAGTTTCAGAGTACATTCATCATCAACAAAAATCCAGCAAAGCTAAGCTTCAATTTGGTGTCCATCAACAAAAGTCAGAAACACACGATTCAGAAGCAAGTTTATTCAGAAAAAAATTCATCATCAAACAATCAATATTCAAGCACTTAGATGAGGAGAAACAACATAAAGAATAACAACAATATTTCTCAGAACAAACATCATCATCAAACGTTCAAAAAGAAGTCAAATATAGAGATACCAGTAAAAGCAAGCAAGCAACCATCACGCTCTCCCCCCCGCCTGGCCACCAAGAAGCGCCACCAGTCTCACGTCCCTCTCCCTCCATCGTTTTTTAGAAGCAAGACATTCAAGGCACGTCTCTCAAACCCTTATCACATGTAAACATAGAAAATGCCAAAGATTAAACATGCATATAACAATCAAGCGAAACGAAAACATAATTGTAAAAAACCTTAAAACGTAAATGAAGAAATTCGTATCGTTCAAGTACAAACAACATGGACCGCTGTGAAGACGAGAGAAGTGGGAGGCAACGTTCTGGAAGCTTGGAGGCATGAGGAGGAATCAATGCTTCGCCTGAGAGAGATGAGAGAAAGGAAGAAGAAGGAGGCGCCGCTGAGGCCAAGACTGCAAACCCTAATTCTGAGCATATCAAACCTTAACCCTAAAACTTGTTCAACATTCATTCTGGGCCTTCGCCCCAAACAATATGCTAAGCTCATATGTTCTTACTAACGCACCACCCCCTGATTCTTGTTCTCCTTCTTTTTTTTTTGGGCCATAATCCTAGGCCCATCATCCTTCTCTTTTCAATTTTCAAACTAATACTCTTTCTTTTCTTTACTAATTTATTTTCTTTAAACCAATACTTTTCTTTTTGTTTTTACTCTAAAAAATTTGTTTTGTTAATAATAAAGAAAACCAATAATAGATTAAAGTTTGTTTTGATATAATTTTCTTTAATATTTGTTATATTTTAATTAAATACAAAAAATACTAGAATTTTTGTTTAACTAATCTTATTTACATAAGTTCCTAAAAAACATAAAACACAATAAAAATAATATAATTTTTTAATCTTTATTATTTAGGTTAAATTTTATTTGTTTCATTTGTAAATAAATACATGCATCTCATAATACTTTTGATTCTCTTTATTTTTTATGTTTTGTTATAATTTTTTACATTAAAAATGCGACAGTTCAATTTGGTTGTAATATATACTTGGACATTATTATTCTGATGAGACTCATCCCCATTTGTAAACATTTGTACCCCCATCCCTGGATACTTATTTGTAATAACTTAGACTTTAAATTCCCGCAATTTATTGCTTTCAGTATATTGTATAGTAATTAGGGTTTGTATGCGAAGATTCAAAATCAATCGCTAGATGACCTAATAAAGATAAATGCATGAAAATCAATACACAATTCACAGTTGCACCTCTAGGGTAACCTCGCTTGTTTCCTCGGAAAACACAATCATGTCCCTCGAATATGAGACACTCTAGCAAATGTCCCTTCAATAAACAAAGATCGTAGCCCCTCGATGACCCTCAATGTTGCCTTCGATAAAACGATCTCGTCCCTTACAAAATTGCTAGAGCGTCTCACAAGTTGCCTTCCATGATTGTATACGATGACCCGCGCCTGTCCCGTTTAACAATCCTAACACAAGGTTGTTCATCAAATACAATGGTGAAACAACACTGTTAAAAAGGGTTAAAAACATAATAAAGATCTGAGTAAAATAGGGTAGACAACTCTTAGTTACTTGATCAAAAACTTGCAAAACATCCTTGCCATTTTCAAACACACTTCACAACACAACTTCAAAACAATTTCAAAACAACTTTCAAAACATTGAAATATCTTTTCAAAAAGACACACACCTTTGTATATATTCAAACAAGAATTATTACAAAGGTTTCCTAGACAAGGCATCTTTTTTAAAACATTTTCAAAACCGCACACACCAAGCACCATTTCAAACAATTGAAAAGCAAAGCAAGTGATCTAAAACAGGTAACTAAGAGACCATGGAAAACCATGGATGAAAAGGGTGCTAGCACCTTCCCTTTTCATAATCTACCCCCCGAACCCAAGAAAACATCTCAAAGGTCTTTCCTGTGCTTTTTGACCTTTCCTTAGGATAAAATAAAAAGTCGGTGGCGAATCTTGCTAAACCGAACAAGTGCGAAAACAAACACAAAACCTCAAGTCAGTTCTCCCACCGTATCACAATCTTGTCATTTGTTTATCAGTAGAAGACTTATCATCCTGATCAAGCATTTACCAAGCACCCCAGGAGTTGGGATGAAACTTAAACCATCCACAAAGTCTCTGCAGGTACTTTCTCCAGCAGGTACAAAGGTAGGGGCATCTTACTAAAAAAGTCTCCGCCATATTCTCAGCTTACAACCTAGTGATATCAGGTGTTCTTGTATCCCCGACAGAACAGGAATTTCCAACTACTGCTACGACATCAGGTTTTCCCCAGTAAAGTTTTCAAACTTCTCAGGATTCCCCAATAGGATTTCACAAAATCCCCAGGAAGTGCATAGAGCTTTCCTTCCCCAACATAGATTATTTCTCTAACAATGGAAGATCATCTCCCAGCAGTTCAGCTTCAACAAAATCTGTAGACCTACATTCTTCATCGGCAACTGCAATCAAGGATTTATTTTCCCTAATTCAACAGCGCTGCAATATAACAACTGATACATTCATATATTGCATTCATACATCATTCTACAAACGTTATAGCATCTGCAGTACAAATGCATACATACCAATCTCATTTATGTTGAGAACACCATTACACAATGAATTTCATACATCATGACATTGCATACAACTAATGCTTTACCTTTTCAGGAAAGATCAATCAACAAATATTTATCATTAACAATTTTCAACCGGTCCAGGATTAGCTCCTGAAACAAAACAGAGTAATTATCTGTGCAACCAAATACATCTTTACATGGGCTTAACATGAAGAAATCTTACACGGGTTTCTTCTAACTTCCAAATACTGCTTTACACAGACTCATCATGAAGCAATCTTACACGGGTTTCTTCTGATTTCCAAATACAACTTTACACGGGCTCAACATGAAGCAATCTTACACGGGTTTCTTCTGACTTCCAAATACAGCTTTTCACGGGATCATCATGAAGTAATCTTACACGGGTTTCTCCTAACTTCCAAATACAGCTTTATACGGACTCTTCATGAAGAAATCTTACACGAGTTCCTTCTCCCTCCTTCTGAAGTTTTACACGGTCTCATACTGAAGCAACCCTACCCAGGTTCATTCTCACAATCTCGAGATTCAGTTTTACACGGACTTATTCTGAGGCATCCTACCCAAGTTCCTTCTCTTGAATTTCCAGATGCATTTTTACACAGACTCATCCTGAGGCCACCATACCCAGGTTCCTTCTCACAATCTCCAGATGCAGTTTTACACGGACTCATCCTGAGGCAACCCTACCTAGGTTCCTTCTCTTGAATTTCCAAATGCAGTTTTACACAGACTCATCCTGAAGCAACACTACCCAAGTCCTTTCTCACAATTTCCAGATGCAGTTTTACACGAACTCATCTTGAAACTGTCCTACCCAGGCTCCTTCTCATATATATATCCTAAAATAGCCCTACCCAGGTTCCTTCTTATACACATCCATATGAAGTCTTACCCGGACTCATCCTGAAACAGCCCTACACAGGTTTCTTCTGATACATTTCCAGATAACAATTAATATCATTCTCCCCAGCAAATTACTGCGAAGCCTGGATTTCAACCAGAAAAAAACAAACTTTCATTTCTCCAATTCAAATATAACCCCTCAGTAGAGCCATGGACATGTGAAGTTCCTAGACTCTATTCACCAGAGTTTTACTCAAACAGGAAAACAACATAAATCAAAATCCCCCAGTGGACTCCTCCTCAGACAACAGGAATGTGAATCCCCACAAAGAGACCTCTTATGAAGTCAACATCTTTTTCAGATGGCATCTTTAAGCCCATCTTCGACGACTCTCTGTCATATTCTTTGGATGGCGTCTTTAAGCCCATCTCCAACGAATTTCAGTCATCTTATCCAAATGGAATATGTAAGCCCATTCCCGACATCATCAACCATCATTATTACTTCATGCGAGTGCAAATTTCTGGGCACTATAGTGTTCAATCATCTTCCACCTTCAGATCACGAAAGGTAAACAAGCCAATATAAATATTCAGGTTTAAGAAGATTGAACAGGGGCAGCTGTTGTACCCCAAAATTTTACCTCTCATTTTTACTCAAAGCATGCTCCTAGAGATCCTCAATTCCTCAAGGTTGACCAAGAATTGACCAGGCAAATTCTCCTCCTAAGCAATGAACCTCTAACTAGGGTTTCACTTCTCATCAAGATGTGTGAGCCCCAAAGGTCTCAAATGTTTTCCATTGCCCTAATATGCCTTCAAGATTGTCCGTGACAAGTTTCATGCCTTACACAACAAGTTTGTTCAATCAATTGCTCAAATGCTTGGAAATCAATTGTACTAGGTCAAAAGTCAACTGTGGCCCATGTACAGTCAAACTTCAAGATTTTTGGTCAACATCAACATTTTGAAGTATATCTATCATTTGGTCAAGGGTTGATCATGATTCCTCAAGAAATGCTCCTAATTCATCAAAAGTTAAGAATTGCTAAATTAGGGTTTCTATAGGAAAAGTCAACCAAACTTTGACCCGACATAACTCTCACATACTTCATCCATTTTCCCCAACCAAAGCTCATTTTGAAGAGAAATCAATTACCTACAACTTCTCCTCAGCCCTCAAGTCCAAGAAATGCATCATTTGAAAGATACAAGCTCAGACATTACATGTCATTTTTGGAAAGTCAACAAAAACCACTTTTTTCCAAGGCCTTTTACATCAAGATAAAATCTTCAAATGCAAAATTGATAAAAATAGGGATTTAAGTAGACATCTCGGGCTTTCCAAAAAGTCCAATATCATCATCATGAGATAAAAATTGAGCAAGTTATGGCTTTCCCAAGTTGGGAAAATTTGGGATTTTTCAAGAAATGTGCATTGAGCAAGTTTGAACTTTTAAGGAAATGGCTCAATTTCTTGAACTTCAAACATCTTCCTAAGATCATAGAGGACCCCTAAAACCATTTTTGCATATATTGATTTTATTTTCATTTTATATTAATTTTCATTTAATTAAAGTCAAATAAATAAAAAAAAAATATGCAATTTATATGCACCATTGCTATTTGGGTTTGGTTTAATGCAATTTTCGTGTACAATAAGGCCAACATGTTTACATTCATTAAAAATTCCAAAATGGACAAAATTCCACGCTTTTGGTCAAGGTTACACATTTGTATTCATGGCATTCAAGCAATTGATTATGGTTGTTAAATACCAAGCCTAGCAAGCATCAAGCAGAGGAGACAGCCCCAGAAAGTACCAATTTTTTTTTGGAAAAACATCAAAGTTGTCAAATTCAAAAACATAGTTCCAGCTTTTTTCAAACCAAACCAAGAATCCAAACTCACTACTGGAGGTTCCCTGAAGCATTTGTGATCACCACCAAGTCCTGAAACCTCACAAAACACATCAGTGAGTTCATACGGTTTGTGTTGTACCCCGAAATTTGCCCTCTCTTTCTTCAGGAAATCATCTTGGATTTTCAAGGTCCCTCTGAAACAAATCCAAGTCCTAAGTTATCATTTTTTTGCCCAAGCAGACCATTTACAAGAGCAGGATGATCACACAAGCTCTAAAGACAACGATTTTTATCTTGAGAAAAAAATTAAATTCTAAACACTTGAAATGTTTCTTTAAAAAAATGAGTGTTTAAGAAAAAAAAATCAGCGTTTCAGAACTTCTGGACCAATTCCGGATAAAAACGGTCAGAAGTTGCAAGCTTGGCTCAGCGTAGTCAGAAGTTGGCTCTTCAGCAGCTACATCAGCTCAATCAGAAGTTGTAAACGTGGTTCAGTATGTAAGCCTCAGACAGAACATGACTCTTTCAGCAGTTACGCAAGCTCAGTCAGAATTTGCTAAAGGAATGCAAAAGAAGCAGGGAAGTCTGAAGGCTCTTTCAGAACATGCTGAAATCAGAAGATGAAAAGGTCAGAAGAGTAGGTGTTACACTGATACAGAATCTCTAAGCCCAGGAGGTCCAGAAGCAAATCCAAGGAACGTATCAGAAAATCAGGAGAATCTCCAGAACTTACTAAGACAACAGGAAGCCAAGGCCAGAGCATGGTTTACGCTGTTCTTTTTGAAGCAGAACTGCTGATTCAACGTTGGTTTCCATTACCAGAATATTGATGTTGATAGGTCTTATCACCATTTAATGCTCATTAATGCTTCCAACCACTCCTGAACATTCATCCAAGTAATCCCTTCACGTGTGGCTTGGAAAACGCCTTTTTGCAGATTCTGGCATGGGTCTACACGCCACCGCCCACCTAAGAGGTCACTTCTCCCCAATCCACGCCTGCTGTTCCAGCCTAGGCTGAAAGGCTATCTGTTATCACAACTTCCCAGGAATTTCTATCAAAGAACAATTCAAACTCTGTTGGCGCCTTTAATGACCAAGAAATCCACAAGAGCTTTGCCTATAAATAGAGAACCATTGTCCACTGAAGAGAGGCGTTCAAGAAACAGAAAAATTGCTAAGAGAGAAACAGAAACCCTTAGCAAAATAGTGTTCTGAAACTCTGCCAAAATCTCCAGTTTGTTTCATAACTTTGAATTTCTCATCTTCAAACTTTATCCAACACCCAATTTTCTGTGTGAACTAAAAAAACCTCTTTTCAAACTTCTGACCCTACATACGCATACACCTGCACCTGCCTTTTTTCCAAAAAAAGAATCTGTCCAGAACACCACCAGAGCCAAAAGCTAGCTTTCACCCACAAACTTTTCCAACAGCCAGGTAAGTACCTGCTGACCTTCATCACGCTGCTAAGCATCATCAGCTGTGCATACTCAAATAAACATAATGTAAATATCATGTTGTTGCTGTTTATATTCTAAGGATTTTCATACCTCAGAACGTTCTGAGCCAGTGTAGGACTTGCCTGTGACCTTGTTGGTTCTGCCCTCTGAGACATTTTGACATTTGCTGGATCTGTTCCAAATATGTTTCCTGTTTTGTGGAATAACAACAAAACTGCAGATGTTCTGATTAGTACAGGGAAAAGCCAAGTGCTGACTTTGACGTTAACACATCTGAAGCCTGTTTTGCTGTCAATGATATCAGAACCTCTGAGAGTTATTGCCTTTCCAGCAGAATCAGAACTTCTGGTTTCTCCACTAACAAACTTCTGTCTTGCAGCGCAGGAGGGTCAGAACTTCTGATTTCCCCACTAACACGGTTCTGTTTTGCAGGTGCCAGAGTCAGAAGTTCTGACTCATACAGTTTAACCAAGAGGTTGAACATCTGGCAGCGGATCTGAGTCAGAACTTCTGATGACCTCTCAGCAGCGCGCTGGCTCCCTCTCTCTCTCTCAATATCTTGTTTTTTGCTATTTTCTTTTTTGTTTATTTTTCTCGTTGAACCCCCCATGTACAAATGTGTATCCCCATCCCCTAATTGTTGTAATAGCGTAGGATTTTATATTTCCGCTTCTTATTGCTAGTAATTAGGACGTGTATGGCAAGATAAAATCAATGAAATAGAAAATCCTAATTCAAAGAAAAAACTCTTGTATGCAATAAAACACACTTGCACACTAACACCCCTAGGGTTACATCCACTTGTTGCCTTTCAAAATTGGGCCATATTGCATGTTAGGTCTCTTTGGGCAAAACAAACAATTCAAATGATCATAGTCCCTCGATGACGCTTTCGAAAGTTGCCTAAAAATGATCAAGTCCCTTAAAGAAAAAGATTGCCCAAAGATACTTGGCACCATTGCAATTATGGTCTAAACGATGACCCGCGCCCGTCCCTTTCACTTCCTAACACAAGATTGTCCACCAAATGCAATGGTGGAACAAAATTGTTAAAAGGGTTAAAAACATAGCAAAGATCTTTGAGAAATTTAGGAGTAGATAACCTCTTAGTTACTTGAATCAAACTTGCAAAACAAAACGCTTGCCTATTTTTTTTAAAACCACACTTCATAAAACACTTTCAAACAAACTCTCAAAAACATTTTGAAACATCTTTTCGAAAAGATACACACTTTTGTAAAACACTCAAACACGAGTCAATTACAACGGTTGCCTAAGACAAGGCATCTCTTCAAAACATTTTCAAAACCCACACACAAAGCACCATTTCAAACAATTGAAAATTAAGGCAAGTTGATCTAAGCAAGTAACTAAGAGCCCATGGATAACCATGGATAGAAAGGATGCTAATACCTTCCCTTTCTATAATCTACTCCCCGAACCCAAGAAAACATCTCAAAGGTTTTTGCTGTGCTTTTTAACCTTTCCTTAGGATAAAATAAAAAGTCGGTGGCGACTCTTGCTCAACCGAAACATTTGCGAAAACAAACGCAAAACCTCAAGTCAGTTCTCCCACCGTACCAAAGAACTGGCGACTCTGCTGGGGAATTGATTTAAAAGTGGAGTAACCTTAGGGCTTAGATCACCCTCTTGCATGACTAATTGTTTGATTTGATTGCTTTATATCTTGGCTCTCTTGTTTGGGTTTGCAATCCTACACCCGGATTTTGGGAAACATTCATAGATAGCAATACGTTGTGGAAACTGTGCGGGGTATACCGACACGGTCGAAGCAATAACTATATTAGTGCGACATATTTGTGAGTACCGGTAACCCTTGAGTTCAATCAAGGAGAGTACGGGGCCGCTGAGTGATGTCACTAAGCACTAATGACCTAGAACCTTACTTGACCATCTTGGCCTTACATTAGGGGTAGTGAGATGACCGACTTTGGTGTAGTCCGAAGTTGGTAGATACTCGATACTACACTCATTGAGGGTTGTTTTCTTGGAATATTTTGGTCGCTAGTTAAGTGGCTAAACCAAAACAATGAACAATGAAAACAATCCAGTGATATTGAGCTCCTTAGAACCCGGTTACTATTTATAGGATAGGTTTTTAAGCCAACTACACTCAAGAGGGTACTTACCTATGAAACCCCATGCAAGCTTGAAACTAGGGTTTGGTGTGATTTGTTTGTACATATGTTTGTGCATACATCATGAACATCATAAAGCATCATATGCATTTACTAACCACTTCAAGGATTTAGATCTTCATCTTTGTTCTTGTTTTGTAGGTCATGGAAATTCCTCGCAGAAAAACCATCCAAGTTAACCTTGTGAGAATCTCTCCTCAACTCAAGGAGCTCACCTCAAGAATTTCGGAAAGCTCATCCTTCAGTGAAAGACATGGTAGACTGCTCAGCTTAGTCAACACCAACATTGAAGAAGACATGATAAAAGTGCTATTCCAGTTCTTTGACCCTCTTCACCACTGTTTCACTTTCCCCGACTACCAGTTGGTTCCCACTTTGGAGGAATTTTCTCAACTCCTGAGAATTCCTATCCTCAATCAACTACCTTTCAACGGTACGGAAAAGGAACCAAAGTCGGAAGATGTTGCTCGAGCATTACATCTACAGCCTTCTGACATCAAGGGGCATTGGGAAACTAGAAGCGGTGTCAAAGGCTTCTTAGAAAAATTCTTGTTTGATAAGGCACAAGAGTGTTGGAATTCATTGGACCTACAAGCCTTTGAAGAGATTGTGGCACTCCTTATCTATGGGTTGGTCCTATTCCCAAATTCTGACCAATTGGTAGATGTCAACGCCGTCAAAATCTTCTTATCCAGAAATCCAATACCAACATTGCTTGGGGACATTCTTCACTCATTTTACACACGAACAATGAGAAAGAGGGATGTTCTCATGTGCTGTACTCCTCTCCTTGCAAGGTGGTTTATTTCGCACCTTTCACAATATGTCTTGAAGAATGACCAAGGCTCAAGGTGGTCCCAACGGTTGATGACTCTTACTCACTCTGATGTACATTGGTGTTCTCGGTCCAGAGAAAATGTCATCATCGTCGATCGTTGTGGAGAGTTTCCTAATGTTCCTTTACTTGGAATCAGAGGAGGTATCACCTACAACCCTTGCCTAGCTTTGAGGCAATTTGGATATGCACGAAGAGATGGCCCTCACGACATGTTGATTCCTGACCTAGTTTTTGACTTCGACAACGATGCACAAGGACTTCGCCAAAGATTCATCAGAGCTTGGGGGAGGCCCAACAAGGTTGATAGCAAGACACTGGGACACAAGAACTCCATCCCTCTTGAACCTTACCTCAAGTGGGTACGAGCCCAAGCCCAGAGTCTAATGATGCCTTATCCTCATGTTCTCCCTGTGATTAAAGAGCCCGTCAAGGAAGGAGAGGTTCCCTACACCATCCTACATTCTGACATGCCTACATCGTGGGAGGAGATGCAGAAGAGTTCGATCCAACTCAAGGAGGAACGGAACACTTTTGAAGCCAGCTTCTACGCCAGCGAGAAGAAGGTTTTAGAGCTCACCCTCCGACTCCATGAGCAAGAGGCCCTCAACACCTACATTGCACCAAAGAGGATGCGCAACGTCTTTTTACCTTGAGAAGTTGTTTTTGTAATATTTGGCCCATGGGGCCTTTATGTACTAACAAATCTTTTCTTATTAATATGACGTGCGTTCTTTTTGTCTGCAACAATTGTGAATTTCTAAAACCCTTGAATACATTGCATAGATAACATCTCATGCATCATGTGCATAACAGGTACCCCTTTTTCTACAGGTTGCTTAATCTTCTTCGCTGTTTATTTTGGAACAGTCATCATGAATCCAGATTCATCCAGTGAGCAAGCAATCAAGGCCCTTCAGGCCCAAAGTTCCCAGTTTCAAGAGATGGTCCTAAGCCTGGCCCAAGGTCAGCAAGAGTTGAAGGCTCTGCTCCTAAAGAAGAAGAAAAAGAAGAGGACTGCGTTATTCAACACTGGACGCAGGTTTGGGAACACACTCCACAACGAGGCTGATCCAACTACTTCTTCTGCAGAGAAAGATAGTCCCCAAGGGGGAGGAGCTCCTAGTCCTGCAGTCTCTGACAACGAGACAGACTACAATGACGAACAATACCCACCTGCTGCTGATAGATACAAGCGATTAGAGGACCGCTTGAGCGCCATGGAGATTCAGAATATGCCGGGGCTGGATTTCGGAGATTTGGGGTTATCTTCTGGGGTAGTAATCCCACACAAGTTTAAGGCGCCTGCCTTTGCCAAATACGACGGGGCTTCCTGTCCAAAGCTGCATCTAAGGTCGTACGTAAGGAAGATCCAACCTTACACGGAAGATAAGAATCTTTGGATCCACTTCTTCCAAGATAGCCTTTCGGGGTCACAGCTTGAGTGGTTCTATCAACTAGATGGAACTAGTATCCTACATTGGGAAGATTTGGCAACTGCATTTTACAGACAATATCAATACAATTCTGACCTCGCTCCTACGCGTACCCAACTTCAGGGTATGTCTCTAGGAACGGGCGAAGGGTTCAAAGAATATGCACAAAAATGGAGAGATTTGGCTGGCAGGGTGCAGCCTCCATTAACTGATCATGAGCTGGTTGATATGTTTCTAGGGACCTTGTCTGGTCCATTTTTCAATCATCTGGTTGGCAATTCCTCAGCTGGGTTTACAGATTTGATCCTAACGGGAGAAAGGATAGAAGCTGGCATCAGGTCAGGAAAGATACAAAAAGCTGCCTCCGCAAGTACTGAGAAGAGGCCTTTCAAGAAAGAAGCAAGTGCCTTCTATGGTCCTAGAAGACAAGTCAAGCCAGAAAGCCGCCAAGACGTCAATGCCTTGGTCATTTCAAAGCCTGTTGCTGCTCCTCAGCAGTATAATCAACAAAGAGGTGAGAGGCCCAAGAGGCAATACACTCGGCTGAGTATGACCTTGTCACAAATCTTACCGCAACTGTTATCAACCAACTTGGTGACCATCAAAGAGGCTCCGAAGGCCGTGAACACTGCATCTCCTAAATATAACCCAAATGCCCGTTGTGCTTATCATTCTGATAGCCCCGGGCATACTACTGATGATTGCCGGGCCCTGAGAAATAAAGTGCAAGACCTTATCGATGTGAAGGAAATTCAGTTTCAGGCACCTGAGAAGCCAAATGTTGTAACTGCTCCTATGCCCCAGCATAGAGTAAATGCCATTGAGGAAGATTTGTATGCTATTTCGGTAAATGATGTTGCTACCCCTCTTTTGACTGTTAAGAGGAACTTACTACTAGCCGGTTTATTTCCGGGCTATAGCAAGGGTTGCCTCCTATGTGCTGTTATCCCTACCGGTTGTCCGCTGCTGAAATCAGGCATCCAAAGCCTGATGGATAGCAAAGAAATTATGTTCAAGAAAACTGCTGTTCCGTTTGTTTCCGCTGAAGAGGTATCTGTCGTTACAATTTTCAATCCTACCAAGGCTCCCCCGAGAAAGCCAGTCCAAATTATGTCTGTTGCACCCATTACTATTACTGTTCCGGGGCCTCTCCCCTATGAATCTAACAAGGCTGTCCCATGGCATTATGGGGCAGACGTGTATGTGCTTGGAGTGAAGCAGGAGTTCAACACCAGTACCAGTATCAGTAACATTACTGGTCCCGCCAAGATTACCCGCAGTGGCAGGCTTTTCTCGCCTGACATTGCACCGCCAGTTATCCGAAAACCTCTTATCATCACACCCGCAAGTGTGCATGTTCTAAATCAAGTTCCTGTGTCTACTACTGCCGCCGAGTCCTCTGATGCTCGGGGCAAAGAAGTTGCTACCGATTTGCCTGCCCGGACGGAGGCACCAAAAAAGACTGCTGTTGAAGCCTCCCAACAAGAGATGGAGGAAATCCTTAAAATCATTAAAAAGAGTGACTTCAATGTTGTTGAACAGCTGGGGCATACCCCCTCCAAAATCTTTATGCTATCATTGCTGCTATGCTCAGAGGCCCATGCAAAGGCCCTGATTTCATTTATGAAAACGGCCCATGTGCCGCAAGAGACATCTGCAGATCAGTTCACTGACTGTGTGGCTAATTTGACAGCTGACAATGGTTTGGGGTTCTCGGATACTGACCTTACCGCCAAAGGGAAAAATCACAATGATGCCCTGCATGTCTCTATAGAGCGCAGGGGCACTACTCTCGCACACGTGTTGGTGGATACCGGTTCTTCCCTGAATGTTTTGCCCAAGAAGGCATTGGATCGCTTGGATTGTGAGGGCCTGGAATTGAAACCTAGTAACATCATTGTTAGAGCCTTCGACGGTTCTAAGAGGATGGTGCATGGCGAAGTAGACATTCCTATTCGTGTGGGTTCCCAAGTCTTCGACTCAACGTTCTATGTAATGGATATTCGTCCATCTTATTCCTGCTTGTTGGGTCGACCCTGGATTCACAAAGCTGGGGCAGTAACATCCACTCTACACCAAAAGCTCAAATACCCTGTCAAAGGGAAGATTGTTACTGTGCAGGGTGAGGAGGAATACATGGTAAGTCACTTGAATTCATTCCGGTATATCGAGATGGACGGGGAGTTTATTGAAACCCCCTTTCAGCATTTTGAGGAGGTTCCTCCAACATTGGCGTCAGCTGAGGAAGTGGTTGAAGAAGACTTTCCCTTGAAGATGGCTTCCCTAAAGGATGCCCGGGCTGTAATCGTGAAAGGCAAATGTGCAAACTGGGGTCAACTTCCTGACTTCACTCAAAAGACCGACAGGTTTGGGCTGGGCTTCACTGCAGAGGCTCAGAGGGCTGTGCGCAAAGAGAGGATCAGAAAGGCTCCGGTGTTTATCACCAACCCAAGGGTGAATGCTATCGAGGAGGACGTAGAGGAAGCAGAGTTTGACAGTTGGATCTATCCAACCACCAACAACGGACCAAGCAGCTGAACGGCAAAGGATTTTACACCGATTACATTCATCATGCAGTAATTAACTCTTTTGATTTTCAATTTGTAACAAACAATATGTTGAAACTTTTATTGGCTCGGTGTCCTACCCGGGGCACCGTAGCTCCATTTGTGAGGGCTTTTTGTATGACATTTCCATATATCATTAATCAAAACATTGGACGTTTGTTGCATTTCAAATCTTGTGCTCTTTTTCTTTCTGTGTTATATATTGCAAAACAGCTATATTTACACACACTCACTTATACATGTTCCAATCCACTCTGGATCTCACTGGTAACAGCTCTGCTACCACCAGTTATGACTTCGAGAATCCGATCAACTTGGCCGAAGACGAAGGTGAAGATGATTGCGAAGTGCCTGGTGAACTCGCAAGACTGCTACTCCAGGAAGAGAGGGCCATTCAGCCGCATGAAGAGCCAGTGGAAACAGTGAACCTGGGTACTGAGACAGATAGAAAAGAAGTCAAGATTGGTGCCAATCTAGAGCTCAGCGTGAAGCAACAATTGATCCAGATGCTACATGATTACATGGAGATATTTGCTTGGTCTTACGAAGACATGCCCGGTTTGGATGCCGATATTGTAGTTCATCACCTGCCTACCAAGGAAGACTGCCCTCCGGTAAAGCAAAAGGTCCGCCGTATGCGTCCAGAGATGTCCGAAAAGATCAAAGCTGAGGTTATGAAGTAATTCGATGCCGGGTTTCTAGCAGTGACTTCTTACCCTCAGTGGGTTGCCAACGTGGTGCCAGTACCAAAGAAGGACGGTAAGGTCAGCATGTGTGTTGACTACAGGGATTTGAACAGGGCCAGCCCCAAGGATGATTTCCCTCTGCCTCACATTGACGTTCTTGTTGACAATACTGCTCAACACAAGGTGTTCTCCTTCATGGATGGCTTTTCAGGGTATAATCAGATCAAGATGGCTCCGGAAGATATGGAAAAGACTACCTTTGTGACTTAGTGGGGCACCTTCTGCTACAAGGTCATGCCATTCGGGTTGAAAAATGCTGGGGCAACCCATCAACGTGCCATGGTTGCTTTATTTCATGATATGATCCATCATGAGATTGAGGTATATGTTGATGACATGATTGCAAGGTCCCAAACTGAGGAGGAACACCTTGACCATCTGCGGAAGCTGTTTGACCGACTGAAGTTATACAAGCTGAGGTTGAATCCAAACAAATGCACCTTTGGGGTGAGGTCCGGAAAATTGCTAGGTTTCATTGTAAGCGATAAAGGTATTCAGGTGGACCCTGCCAAGGTAAAAGCCATACAAGAGATGCCAACTCCCAAGACAGAGAAAGAAGTCAGAGGCTTTCTGGGACGACTGAATTACATTGCCCGATTCATCTCACATCTAACTGCTACCTGTGAGCCAATCTTCAAATTACTGAAGAAAGATCAAGTGGTACGTTGGAACGATGAATGTCAGGCTGCTTTCGAAAAGATAAAGGAGTATCTCCAAGAGCCACCCATTCTTATGCCACCAGTGGAAGGGAGACCTCTAATACTATACCTGACAGTACTTGACAGCTCAATGGGGTGTGTGTTGGGGCAGCATGACGAGTCTGGCCGAAAAGAGCACGCTATTTATTAACTGAGCAAAAAGTTTACCGACTGTGAGTCTCGTTACTCACTGCTCGAGAAAACTTGCTGCGCTCTGGTATGGGCTGCTCGCCGGCTGAGACAGTATATGCTGACTCACACCACTCTGTTGATTTCAAAGATGGATCCCATCAAGTACATATTCTAAAAGCCTGCTCTATCTGGAAGAATAGCAAGATGGAAAATGATCTTGACAGAATATGATATCCAGTACATAACTCAAAAGGCAATCAAGGGAAGTGAACTGGCAGATCATTTGGCACACCAACCCGTGGACGATTACCAATCATTGAACTTTGACTTTCTGGACAAAGATATCATGGTAGTAACAGATTGTGAAGTGCCTGGACCGGATGAAGGATCTGAGGAAGGATCCCGATGGTCTATGCATTTCGACGGAGCCTCCAACGCTTTGGGTAACGGCATCGGCGCTGTGATCATATCCCCCAAAGGAACTCATACTCCACTCACCGCCCGACTATGTTTTAACTGCACCAACAACATGGCAGAATATGAGGCATGTATCATGGGTCTTCAAGCTGCAATCAACTTAAGGATCAAGTTTCTGAGTGTCTTCGGAGATTCCGCTCTCGTGATCAATCAGATCAAAGGCGAGTGGGATACGAAACACCCAAATCTTATCCCTTACAAGGGGTATGTGCTGACTTTGCTTCCCCACTTTGAAGAGGTAACTTTTGAACACTTCCCAAGAGAGGAGAATCAGTTAGCGGATGCACTAGCTACGATGTCTTCAATGTTCAAAGTCAAATGGGACAATGAGGCTCCCCGGATCATTATCTGGAAGTTGGACGAACCTACATACTGCTGCGATCTTGAGGCCGAAAAGGTGACTGAAAAACCCTGGTATCATGAGGTGAAGAGGTACTTGGAAGCTCAGGTATACCCTGAAGGTGCGTCGGTCAATGACAAGAAGTTCATGAGGAGGTTTGCTGCAAAATTCTTCCTCAGCAACGACATTCTCTACAAAAGAAATCATGATTCAACTCTACTGCGTTGTGTGGATAAAGCTGAAGCAGAGAAGATCATGATAGAACTGCATGAAGGTACATTCGGAACACATTCCAGTGGACACACCATGGCAAAGAAAATCCTTCGGGCAGGATATTCCTGGTCCACAATGGAAGCCGATTGTCACCAACATTCTCGAACTTGTCATAAATGCCAGATCTATGCTGATAAGGTGCACATCCCTCCAGTTCCTCTGAACGTCCTGACGACACCTTGGCCTTTTGCAATGTGGGGCATCGATATGATCGGTGAGATCCGACCGACGGCATCCAACGGGCATCGCTTCATCTTGGTAGCAATTGATTACTTCACGAAGTGGGTAGAGGCAGCTTCCTACGCCACGGTAACCAAGAGCGTTGTGGCACGGTTCATTCGGCATAACTTGATCTGTCGGTACAGCGTCCCGGAAAGAATCATTACGGACAATGGTACCAATCTTAACAACAAGATGATCACTGAGCTCTGCGAGCAATTTAAGATACAGCACCACAACTCTTCTCCTTACCGGCCGAAGATGAATGGGGCTGTAGAAGCAGCCAATAAGAATATGAAGAAAATCGTGCAGAAGATGACAGTGACCTATAAAGATTGGCACGAAATGTTACCGTTTGCTCTTCATGGGTACCGTACCTCAGCAAGGACGTCAACTGGGGAAACTCCCTTTTCCTTGGTCTATGGCATGGAAGCAGTCTTGCCAATTGAAGTCCAGATACCCTCTCTCCGGATAATGAAGGATGCAGTCTTGAGTGAAGATGACTGGATCCAGACTCGACTTGATCAATTAAACCTAATTGACGAAAAGAGACTCACCGCTATTTGTCATGGTCAGACGTACCAAAAACGGATGATCAGGGCATTTAACAAGAAAGTCAGACCACAAGAGTATCAAGTTGGGGACCTGGTAATCAAATGCATCATCCTTCCTCAAAGTGATCCCCGGGGCAAATGGACCCCTACGTACGAAGGGCCATTTGTGGTTAAACATGTGTTCTCAGGAGGAGCCATGATTCTAACCACCATGGATGGTGACGACCTTCCTCACCCCGCCAATGCAGACATAGTAAAAAGATACTACGCATAAATAAAAGACCCGCTAGGTTGACATACCTAGGCAAAAATAAGGGCTTCCCGGCGGACCAAAAAGGGTTCGGGCAAAAATAAGGGATGAAATGAAAAAATCTGTACACCCGGTAAGTCGAAAACTTGAAAAGGCGGCTTGGGCAAAAATGGGTATCCCGGTGGACTGAAAACCCGAAAGGGCGGTCCAGGCAAAAGTTAGGGATAAAGCGTAACACTATGTCTCATTGGATCACCTTGCATCCAGAATTCGGCATCAACTATCTGGCTCAGACTTCGGCATCGATCAATCAGCTTCATCTTCAACTAAGCAGCAAAGTGATGAGACGCTTGAAGACATAAAGGCGATAGCAGAGTTGGAACCCAGTGGGAATATTATGCACATAGTTGTTTTGTTTCCTTTTCAAAATCGTATAGACTTTATGTTATTCGGCGGCGTTCTCTTACTAGGACGTCAGCCTCTTGTACAAAAAATGCCTATTTACAGGCAAATTTCAAAATCAATACAGATTCAGTTTTCCAAACAAATCGCCAATTGTTTTTCCTTTTTCTGTTTTGTCTTACGAAAAACGTCCAATGTTCATTTTTGATATATGCATTTGACATTAAATTGCTGATTCATAAATACTTGCATATGAAACAAAAGACTAATTACGGGTGACATCAGAAACAAGGGCAATGTAAAGTTGTCCGGGCAGTCTAGTTGCTTTGTCCGCTAAAGGTACTAAGGTAGATTCAACTGAAGAATGTGACCAAGTTATCTCAACTCCCCGCAGAGTAAGACAAGATAGCAACATTCCCCAGCGGAGTATAGGCAGTCATCAGCAAGCATCCCCGACAGTCTTGATCTAAGATTGTTCCCCGGCGGAATACGGACACTCCAGTGGAATCATTTTCCAGTACAGTCTGAAGGCTTCCCCAGGAAAGTGGAATTCTTATCCCCAGCAGACCTTGAAGCTTATCCCCAGTAGATTCTGGAAGCTTGTCCCCTGCAGAGTACGGACGTCTCTCCCTAGCTTTATTCAAAGTTATTCCTCATAAGGGCTTATAACTGGGTTATCCTCAGCCAATTACCACAGAAGATCGCCCTCGGCGAAGTTCTTCCTATCCCCAGCGGAGTATAGGCAGTCATCAGCAAGCATCCCCGGCAGTCTTGATCTAAGATTGTTCCCCAGCGGAATACGGACACTCCAGTGGAATCATTTTCCAGTACAGTCTGAAGGCTTCCCCAAGAAAGTGGAATTCTTATCCCCAGCAGACCTTGAAGCTTATCCCCAGTAGATTCTGGAAGCTTGTCCCCTGCAGAGTACGGACGTCTCTCCCGAGCTTATTTCAAAGTTATTCCTCATAAGGGCTTATAACTGGGTTATCCTCAGCCAATTACCACGGAAGATCGCCCTCGGCGAAGTTCTTCCTATCCCCAGCGGAGTTCATCAAAGTTCCCCAACATAACTTATCAACGCAATCCCCAGCGGAGTTTATCATTGTCATCCCCAGAGGAGCTCATCTTTGTTATCCCCAGCGGAATCCATCATTCAAATCCTCAGTGAGGCTCTCGTCAAACTTCAGCAAAGTATCTCTTCCACAGAATAATTCCCCTCAGAGTAATCTCTCCAACAAGTTTATTCCCCAACGGAGTCATCTTCTCCTACCGGTGTATTCTTGCAACCGTCATCCCCAGCGGAAACAAAGAACTTTACTCTTCAACGTTTGCCCAGGATTTAATTCCCCGGCCGGTCGTCAAGGATTTATTTTCCTAGACGAAAATACATTCATAAACATTTCATGTTTCATACATCTTGCTTACATACATGATAAAGTGCATACAACACTATCTCATTTAGAACATCATGACATCCTGCATTTCATACATCATGACATTGCATACAACTGATGTTTCGCCTTTTCAGGAAAAAGACAACTACCATCAACTATCACAATTCCAGATTCAATTCCTGTATCCAGCCAGGGCATATCTGTTAACAACAATTCCAGATTCGATTCCTGTATCTAGCCAGGGCACGTCTGAAGAGTTTGAAGATTCGATTCCTGTATCCAGCCAGGGCATATCTATTAACTATCACAATTCCAGATTCGATTCCTGTATCCAGCCAGGGCATATCTGTTAACAACAATTCCAGATTCGATTCCTGTATCTAGCCAGGGCACATCTGAAGAGTTTGGAGATTTGATTCCTGTATCCAGCCAGGGCATATCTATCAACTGACAACAATTCCATATTCGATTCCTGTATCCAGCCAGGGCATATCTGTTGACAACAATTCCAGATTCGATTCCTGTATCTAGCCAGGGCACATCAGAAGAGTTTGAAGATTCGATTCCTGTATCCAGCCAGGGCATATCTATCAACTGACAACAATTCCAGATTCGATTCTTGTATCCAGCCAGGGCATATCTGTTGACAACAATTCCAGATTCGATTCCTGTATCCAGCCAGGGCATATCTGTTGACGACTATTTCTAGATTCGATTCCTGTATCCAGCCAGGGCATGTCTGTGAGCAACCGATTGTAGATTCGACACCTGTATCTAGCCAAGGCATATCTGCATGAAGAGATTGAAGATCAAACACCTATAACAAGCCAGGAAAACATCTGTCTTTCTCAAAACCACAAGTTCTTGCTAAGGAATCTCTTATGCGATCAACACTTCCAAATGGCATCTATAAGCTCATTCCCGACAAGGTTCTGTCACGTCTCCAGATGGCATCTATAAGCCCATCTCCCTATCCACTATCTCTCCAAATGGCATCTATGAGCCCATTCCCGCCATCACATTGCTGATACTCTACTATGCGAGTGCAAATTTCCGGGCACTCTAGTGTCCAATCTCCTTTTACCTTCGAGTCGCGAAAGGCAAAATTGCCAATCTAACTCTTCAGGTTCAAGAAGATTGCAATTTTCGTGTACAACAAGGCCAACATGTTTACATTCATTCAAAATTCCAAAATGGACAAAATTCCACGCTTTTGGTCAAGGTTACACATTTGTATTCATGGCATTCAAGCAATTGATTATGGTTGTTAAATACCAAGCCTAGCAAGCATCAAGCAGAGGAGACAGCCCCAGAAAGTACCAATTTTTTTTTGCAAAAACATCAAAGTTGTCAAATTCAAAAACATAGTTCCATCTTTTTTCAAACCAAACCAAGAATCCAAACTCACTACTGGAGGTTCCCTGAAGCATTTGTGATCACCACCAAGTCCTGAAACCTCACAAAACACATCAGTGAGTTCATACGGTTTGTGTTGTACCCCGAAATTTGCCCTCTCTTTCTTCAGGAAATCATCTTGGATTTTCAAGGTCCCTCTGAAACAAATCCAAGTCCTAAGTTATCATTTTTTTGCCCAAGCAGACCATTTACAAGAGCAGGATGATCACACAAGCTCTAAAGACAACGGTTTTTATCTTGAGAAAAAAATTAAATTCTAAACACTTGAAATGTTTCTTTAAAAAAATGAGTGTTTAAGAAAGAAAAATCAGCGTTTCAGAACTTCTGGACCAATTCCGGATAAAAACGGTCAGAAGTTGCAAGCTTGGCTCAGCGTAGTCAGAAGTTGGCTCTTCAGCAGCTACATCAGCTCAATCAGAAGTTGTAAACGTGGTTCAGTATGTAAGCCTCAGACAGAACATGACTCTTTCAGCAGTTACGCAAGCTCAGTCAGAATTTGCTAAAGGAATGCAAAAGAAGCAGGGAAGTCTGAAGGCTCTTTCAGAACATGCTGAAATCAGAAGATGAAAAGGTCAGAAGAGTGGGTGTTACACTGATACAGAATCTCTAAGCCCAGGAGGTCCAGAAGCAAATCCAAGGAACGTATCAGAAAATCAGGAGAATCTCCAGAACTTACTAAGACAACAGGAAGCCAAGGCCAAAGCATGGTTTACGCTGTTCTTTTTGAAGTAGAACTGCTGATTCAACGTTGGTTTCCATTACCAGAATATTGATGTTGATAGGTCTTATCACCATTTAATGCTCATTAATGCTTCCAACCACTCTTGAACATTCATCCAAGTAATCCCTTCACGTGTGGCTTGGAAAACTCCTTTTTGCAGATTCTGGCATGGGTCTACACGCCACCGCCCACCTAAGAGGTCACTTCTCCCCAATCCACGCCTGCTGTTCCAGCCTAGGTTGAAAGGCTATATGTTATCACAACTTCCCAGGAATTTCTGTCAAAGAACAATTCAAACTCTGTTGGTGCCTTTAATGACCAAGAAATCCACAAGAGCTTTGCCTATAAATAGAGAACCATTGTCCACTGAAGAGAGGCATTCAAGAAACAGAAAAATTGCTAAGAGAGAAACAAAAACCCTTAGCAAAATAGTGTTCTGAAACTCTGCCAAAATCTCCAGTTTGTTTCATAACTTTGAATTTCTCATCTTCAAACTTTATCCAACACCCAATTTTCTGTGTGAACTAAAAAAACCTCTTTTCAAACATCTGACCCTACATACGCATACACCTGCACCTGCCTTTTTTCCAAAAAAAGAATCTTTCCAGAACACCACCAGAGCCAAAAGCTAGCTTTCACCCACAAACTTTTCCAACAGCCAGGTAAGCACCTGCTGACCTTCATCACGCTGCTAAGCATCATCAGCTGTGCATACTCAAATAAACATAATGTAAATATCATGTTGTTGCTGTTTATATTATGAGGATTTTCATACCTCAGAACATTCTGAGCCAGTGTAGGACTTGCCTGTGACCTTGTTGGTTCTGCCCTCTGAGACATTTTGACATTTGCTGGATCTGTTCCAAATATGTTTCCTGTTTTGTGGAATAACAACAAAACTGCAGATGTTCTGATTAACCATGGATCTAAGCAAGTAACTAAGAGCCCATGGATAACCATGGATAGAAAGGGTGCTAATACCTTCCCTTTCTATAATCTACTCCCCGAACCCAAGAAAACATCTCAAAGGTTTTTGCTGTGCTTTTTAACCTTTCCTTAGGATAAAATAAAAAGTCGGTGGCGACTCTTGCTCAACCGAAACATTTGCAAAAACAAACGCAAAACCTCAAGTCAGTTCTCCCACCGTACCACAGTTTGCCTCGTTTTCCATTTTCGTTCTGCTTAATTCATGTAATTTAAATACGCTTTGACCATGTATTATTGATCATTTGAGCATTTGCAAGCTATCTGTACAGTTGAATTGAGTTTTTGATGCAGGAATAAAGTGTTGCCATTTTTAGGGTTTGAACCTTTGAAATGGGGTTTTCCAAATTATCCAAAATTGGATCCAATCAGTGGTACCATTGTGTGCAGGAGGTTGAAGACAATCGACTCATGGCCTCAAAGTAAATTTATATTGCGTATTATAGATTTTGTTGTGGGCAGATGCTATAGTGACCGACAAAAATTGACACTATAGGTATTTCTACCTAAGACAACGAAGGGAGGTAGGGGACAAAGCGTGTCAACCCCTGATTGGCCAGTTTGAATACTACACACATTTTTTTATTTCCTAGATATTGACTTGTTTTTGCATGATATATTATTGATTGCTTTGTATAAACGAATGAATGGGCAGCACTAATGGTAAAGGTGCACATATGTGAGGGAAAGGACCTGGGTTCGAATCCCAGGTCCAGCAGTTTTACTTTTCTCACATATTTTCTACAGATCCAGTGCTACATGTCTAAATGCACGCATCATGAAGCTTCACTCCAAGCCATCAGATCACTATCTGATCCAAACCAATGCCTCTGATCTGCAGGTTCACCATGCGCATTCAGAGCCTATCCTCATTAAATCCAAGGGCAGACAGTTGGACTCCTTTTCATTGGGCCTAGCAGAATTACAATTCATACATCCCCCCTATTTGTTGAATAACCCCAGGCCCATTTGTTTTTTTTAACATTTTTTTTTAAATTTTGCTTTCATTTATTTAATTAACCATAAAAGTCAGAAAAAGTCATAAAAATATTAGGTTAATATTTTTTTAATTAAACTATTTTTGTAAATAAATTAAATATTTATTTTGACCATTTTCTTTAAGTTTAAAATTAATTAGACTTGGGATTTAATTCCTTTTTAATAATTTTCTTTTTCATAATAAATTATAATAAAACCTTAGATATTTTCTTAATTAAATTTTATTTTTCTAAGTAATTTTAGGACATGTTAATTTAACTATTTTCTTAAATAAATAAAAACCAATAACAAAAAGATTTTCTTTTAGGTTTTTAGACATATTTCCAATTTTTCGTGCGTTTATTTCCTTTTGCATTTTTTTTAATATATTATTGTAATTGTTGTCTAGGATATAATAGATGATAAGTAGGACCTTTTTATTGCTTTATTTTATTTTCCCCATTTGATTTGGAATGTAAATATCCCTCTCCCCGAAGCCATATAATAGTGTAGGTTTATCTTTTTCGCACTTTACATTTCTGTACATATAACTGCTAGTAACTAGGATTGCATGGCAAGACTGAAAACAAAAAAATGTTAGCAAACCTAATAATACAAAATAAATACTTGAACTAAACACAATTGCACATGCGCACCTCTAGGGTATTCTACTTCAGTTTCCTTCGGAAAATGGTCACAATTCTCGAAACATGATAATTTTTAGTGGCTGTCCTTTAGTTTGAAAGGTCATAAGTCTCTCAATGACCCTTTCGATGTTGCCTCGATAAAAAGTGATCTTAGGACTTTAGGATAGTTACTAAAATTTCTTGCCAAGTTGCCTTCGTGACCATAACGTCCCTTCGATTGTCCCTCAAACATCCAACGACAAAGCTACCTAATCACTAATAGTAGGTTAGCATTGCCTAAAGGAAAAGAGGAAAAGAATGACCCTTTTTGAGTAACCGAGTAGATAGCTGTAGGAAGTTTTCTAAAACATTTTTCACTTACACAAACACTACTTTTCAAAAACAATTTCAAAACACTTTGTATACTTTCTCCACTATCCCGAGAAACATTACAAAGTTCTCCGTACTAAGGTGTTTTCAAAACATTTTCAAACACAAAGCACAAAGGTATTTTAAAAATTAGAAAACCTCTAAGAGCCCGTGGAAACCCACAGATGGAAAGGGTGCTAACACCTTCATGTTCCATAATCTACCCCCCTTTACTCAGAAAATTCTCGAAAAGGTCTTTTTCTGTTCTTTTTACCCTTTCCTTTATTGGATAAAAGAAACGACGGTGGCGACTCTTGCTTACCACAACATTTGCAAACACAAACACAAAAGCAGTATTAAATAGTCGGTTCTGCCACCGTAAAACACAAGGGATTTGCCATGCTCTTGCTGACCTCTAGAGGTTGATTCTGATATTGAGATTTTGTTGTGATCTTCATAGCTGGTTCCAAGCTCAAAAGAATAGAGTTGTTGGTAAAAGTTGATCTTTATCAAAGTAGAAATGTTACTTTTGCAATTTCAACCATAAATGGTATCATGTTTAGATAATGCTTCTAATATTTGTGTAATACACTTAAGACCTATGTAAATCTCTGATCAAGGTGAGACTTAGAAGTTAAATGTCCTGAAAAGTGAGATCATATAGCTTAGGTTTGATATTTGGCCATAACGTTTTCAAAAGAATGACCTATAATTCAAGTTTAACATGTCATCTTCATCTTTTCGAAATTTCTAGCTCAAGTATGATAAATTTGTGTTTTTTGACATTTTGAAAAGCTTGGATCAAGATCTAGAACTTTCATCTTTTGATTTTTTACTGAATTAGTTTGGATCTTTATGAAAAATGGCCATAAAGTAGTGACTTTGTTAAGAACAAAAAACTTAGAAATTTTTCTAAGTGTTGGGTAAAAATATCAGAACTTCACGGGCCCATATCTCTTAATCCAAGCACTTTTTGAAGATCATCCCACATTAACGAAGTTGTAGAATTAATTAATCCCTAAAACTTTCATGTTGAAAGTTTTCCTTGAATTAACATGTATCTTGAGGAAAATTGCTTGTGAAGTTAGGGTTTTTTAGATACAAAACACTTGAATTTTTCTAAGTGTTTGAAAATCTTAAATTTTGACTTTTGTTGACTTTCGATTCTCTTGATTCTTGATGACAAAGTTTTATAGTTTTGAATGTTTTTATGATTCTTGATTTTTGAATTCCAATATTGACTAAAAAAGTCAAAGTTTGACTTTTGTATGACTGTTGACTTTTCATCAATTGATTCAATTCTTCAACTATCAATCACTTGTATCTTTGGAAATGTCTTGAGCCATGTAATTAGGTCAAGATGTTGTATTTGATCCCTTGAGATCATGCTTTAAGCCATTAGGTCATGCACTAGGCCATAAGTCAATGATCAGTCATCTTCAATCAAAACCCTAATTTGGCAATTTTTTGACCTTTGATGATTTGAAAGCTTTCCTTGAGGAATCATGATAAAACCTTAATAAAATGATGAATATCACCTCAAAATGTTGATGTTGACAAAAAATCTTGAAGTGTGAGTGTATGTTAACCATAGTTGACTTTTTACCCAATACAACTGACTTTCAATCTTCTGAGCCATTGACTGAGCAAACATGTGCTGCAATACTTGAAACTTGTCATAAGCATTATTGAGGACCTATGATGAACCATGCAAGTCATTTGTGACCCTTAAAACCCAATCTTCTTTGAGAAGCACCAAACCCTAGTTAAAGACCCTTGCTTAGGAGGAGGTTTGACCAATCCAACTCTTGAGTAGCTTTGAGTGAATGTGGAGCTCATGAGAATGTCTTGAAGAAAATGGGAGGGAAAATTTTGGGGTACAACAATATGTGTGATACGGTGGAAGAACCGACTATTAATACTGGTTTTGCGTTTGTGTTTACAAATGTTGCGGTAAGCAAGAGTCACCGCCGACTTTTCTTTTATCCAAATTAAGGACAGAGTGAAAAGAACTGAAAAAGACCTTTTTGAGAGTTTTCTGAGTAAGGGGGTAGAATATGGAAAGGGAAGGTGTTAGAAACCTTTCCATCTGTAGTTATCTACGGGATCTTAGTTGCTTGCTAGTTCACTTTACTTTGTTTGAAAATGTGCTTGTGGTATGGGTTTGAAAATATTTTGAAAAACGTCTTTGTAATGATTCTCGTCTCTATAAGAATGCGTACAAAGCGTTGGTTTTAAAAATAGTTCAAAGAGGTGTTTGTGGAAAATGTTTTTTTGTAAATGATTTTGAAAAGTGCCTTTGTAATGATTCTTGTCTCTACAAGAATGCGTACAAAGAGCTTTGACTTTTGAAAATGTTTCTATTTGAAAGTGTTCGTGTGAAAAATATTTTTGTTGTAAGAAAGCGAGCAACTATGAGGGTCCTACCTACTCGAAAGGTCTAATTTTATTTTCCTCATATCCTTTAGACAACGCTATCCTACTATTAATGAGTAGGTAACCCTATCGTTGGATGTTTGAGGGACATTCAAAGGGATGTTACGGTCACAAAGGCAACTTGGCAAGGAATTTTAGTAACTGTCCTACAGTTCTAAGATCACTTTTAACCGAGGAAACGTCGAGAAGGTCATCGAGGGACTTGTGATCTTTCAAACTAGAGGATAACCATTAAAACTTCTCATGTTTTGAGAATTGTGACCGTTTTCCGAAGGCAACCAAATTGGGGTACCCTAGAGGTGCATATGTGCAATGTGTATGTTCAGTTATTTTTATCTTTTGTGTTAGGTTTGCTAACATTTTTTTATTAGTCTTGTCATGAAATCCTAGTTAATAACAGTTAATATGTAAAGAAATTTAAAGTGCAGAAATGTAAAGTGCAGGAATATAAATCCTACACTATTACATGGCTTTGTAAGAGGTACATTATAGAAATGCGAAAAGTAAAGTCCTAGTAACTATTACAAACTAGGAAGCAGTTACAATAAGATGAAAAATGCGAAAGTAAATAAATGCGCGTAAATTGAGAATAACGTCTAAAAATCCTAAGGTAAGAGGAAATCTTTTTGTTTTGTTTCTATTTATAAAAGAAAATAAAGCTGCAGTCTATTTAATTTTAATATCAAGAAAAGGTTAAAATAATTAATTAATTTGTTTACAAAATTAGTTTAATTAAAAAAATATTAACTTAATATTTTTGTGATTTTGGTTTTAATGTTAATAAAAACATGACGCAAGAAAATAAAAGAAATAAGTAAAAACAAAAAAAAATGATATATAGGCTTTTTTTTTATCCAGAGGAAGGACTCCTTCGATTCACCCTCCTTTGGCCTTCTTTCGATTGGGCATAAGAGTTGATGTGAGCAAGCTTTGATTTGCACCTTTTGCTGCCTCTTTCGATTGAGCCAGGGAGTGGTATGGGCAACCTTCGATTTGCACCATCTATATTTCTTTAGATTGAGAATATGAAGTAACATGGACATGTGGAGCAGCATGAGTGCATATTCTTCGTTCATACTCTTTTTGTCTTTCGTTTGAATTTGTACCGGTTAGTTCCAACAAGAAAAGTAGACAAACCAAGAGGGTAGAAACGAAGAACACAACTAAGAGGCTATCTACATATTATGCTGAAACAAAAAGTAAGTATAGGGATATTTACATGTCATGCTGAAACGAAAGATGCAAGGTCAAGGGGACTTACCTTGCTTAAAACTGGAACTTGTGGGGGGGGACTAGAGTTGCTGGATGATCTTGGATTTAAAAGGAAAGAGGCAGGTTTGGTATGATCTTGTGAGGCAGCGTGTGCGTGTGTATATGGTCTCCTCCCTTTTTCGTCCTCCCTTTTTAAGCTTGCTAGTATGCTCCTTATATAGAGGGGACAGAGGGGACAAGAGGACAAATGAATAGACAACCATTAAGTAGGTGTTTTAAAGGCCATGAATATCATTTTAAAACTTTTCCAAAGATGTGGAATTCTTGTCTCTTTTTGAATTTGAATGAATTGGATACAAATGACTTTCGAATGCTCTCCTTCAAATGACTCTGACTGCCTCCTTCGAATGGCTCTGATTGCCTCCTTTGAATGGCTCTGATTGCATCCTTTGAATGGCTTTGATTGCATCCTTCGAATGGCTCTGATTTCCTCCTTCGAATGGCTCGGATTGTCTCCTTCGAATGGCTCTGATTGTGTACCCTTCAAATGGGCCTTTGGTTGCCTCCTTCGAATGAACTTTCAATGTGTGTCCTTCGAATGGCTCTAGTCTCATTATTGGGGCCTCTTCGATTGAGCCCCTACTCAACTAGACCCAATGAAAATTATTTCCAGGCTAATCGAAGCTTCCTTCAGTATGAATGCTTGTGCAGGGAGCTTGAGTATGGCAATATGTGGGATTTTGGGCCAGCCAACATCTTTGCATATTTTTATTTCATTTTTCCCAGCGGTATGTGTATCCTTCGTTTTGAACCAATGTGTGTGCTCTTTTGAAGGGACCACTCGTGTGCATCACTTGCAATTCTTTCGAATGGGCCAATAAAGTAAAAACTATGCGCGTCAAAACAAACTTTCCAAGGGAGATACTGCCCAGTCGAAGCAGGAATCAAGCTTGCATGCAGGTAGTCATCAAGACAAACCTGCAGAGGCCCTTGCTCAATTGAAGAAGGCATGCAGGTAACCATTGCACTGTGAATCAAGAAAGCATGTAAAGCCAATGATGCAATCGAAGGATGTATTCAAGAGGCCATTGCCTTGTGCTTGCTGGCATGAAGGAAGTTCCTGCCTTGTGAATTGAAGGCAAGCGTAGAGAAGGCACTTGTCTTCTGAATCAAAGGAAAGCTGTAGGAGGCCATTGCCAACACCTTCTGAATTGAAAGAAACCAGTAAGAATCCAACACCCTCTGAATTGAAAGAAGCCAGTAGGAAGCCACTAACTTATGAATCGAAGGATAACCAACATGAGGCCCTTCCCTTTTGAATCAAAGGAGGCTGTTTCAAATGAAACAAATTCCCAGTCAAAGCTAGTATGCAGCAAACAAGCAAAAGGCCAAGGCTTCAATCAAAGCTTGGAAATTTGAAGCAAGCTTGAAGGAGATTAGGTGCTCAATCGAAGCAAATTTTTTTCAGCCTTGACTTAGTGGAAATTTTGTGAGAAAAATCTTTAAGACATGGGAGAGAAAATTTTGGGGTGCAACAGCTGCCCATGTTTAATCTTCTTAAACCCGAAGTTTTAGATTGGCTTATCTGCCTTTCATGATCTGAAGGTGTAAGATGATTGAACACTAGAGTGCCCATAAATTTACACTCGCATGTAGTAACGCTGATGGTTGATATTGTCAGGAATGGGCTTACAAATGCATTTAGAGAAGATGACAGAGAGTCATCAGAGATGGGCTTAAAGATGTCATCCAAAGTAGATGCCGATTTCAAACATGGTTCCTTTGGGGGTTCCTGTTCCCGCTGTCTGAGGAGGACTCCGATGAGGAATGTGGATTTCTGTTGTTCTCCTGCTTGAGGAAACTCTATGGGGAATAGAGTCTAGGAACTTCAGTTGTCCAAGACTCCGCTGAAGAGTTATCTCTGGAGAGATGAAAGGTTGTTGTTTTCTGGTTGAAATCCAGGCTTCACAGTAACTTAATGGGGATAAGGGAATTAATCGTTACTTGAAAATGTATTAGAAAGAGCCTGTGTAGGGTTGTTTCAGGATGAGTCAGTGTTGGACTGCCTCTGGAGGGTTATACGGAGTAATCTTTGACGATTTCTACCTCAACAGATAATGAAGGAATTTTTTATGATTGCTACCTCAAATCTTGAATGATTTCCACCTCAACAAATATGTTGGAATCTTTGGCGATTTCTACCTCAACAGATAATGAAGGAATCTTTAACGATTGCTACCTCAATAGATAATGAAGGAATCTTTGATGATTGCTACCTCAACAGATAATGAAGGAATCTTTGACGATTGCTACCTCAACAGATAATGAAGGAATCTTGGACGATTCCTACCTCAGTAGATAATGAAAGAATCTTTGACGATTACTACCTCAACAGATAATGAAGGAATCTTTGACGATTGCTACCTCAACAGATAATGAAGGAATCTTGGACGATTTCTACCTCAATAGATAATGAAGGAATCTTTTAAGATTGCTACCTCAACAGATAATGAAGGAATCTTTGACGATTGCTACCTCAACAGATAATGAAGGAATCTTTGACGATTGCTACTTCAACAGATAATGAAGGAACCTTTGACGATTGCTACCTCAACAGATAATGAAGGAATCTTTGACGATTGCTACCTCAAAAAATAATGAAGGAATCTTTGACGATTGCTACCTCAAAGGATAATGAAGTTATCTTTAATGATTTCTACCTCAATAGATAATGAAGGAATCTATGAAGATTTCTACCTCAATAGATAAAAAGGAATATTTGGCGATTGCTACCTCAACAGATAATGAATGAATCTTTGACGATTGCTACCTCAACAGATAATGAAGGAATCTTTGACGATTGCTACTTCAACCGATAATGAAGAAATCTTTGACGATTTCTATCTCAACAGATAATGAAGGAATCTTTGACGATTCTACCTCAACAGATAATGAAGGAACCTTTAACGATTGCTACCTCAAAAGATAATGAAGGAATCTTTAATGATTTCTACCTAAATAGATAATGAAGGAATCTTGGACGATTTCTACCTCAACAGATAATGAAGGAATCTTGGACGATTTCTACCTCAACAGAGTACCAGAAATTCGTCTGGTCATATGAAAATTCGCCTGTGTATAGACTTTACCTGAAAAGATAAAGGTTTAGCTGCATGCAATGTCATGATGCATGAAGTGCAAATGATGTTTTTAAAAAAACGAGAGTGTGATATATGCATTTGTACTACGTATGCTATGATGTTTGTAAAATGATGTATGAATGCAATGTATGAACGTGTCATTCGTTCTATTGCGGTATTGTTGAACTAATAAAAATAAATTCCTAGTTGCTATTGGGGATGAAGAAATGCAGGTCTTCAAATTTTATTGAAGTTGAGATGCCGAGAGACGGATTTCCGTTGCTAGAGAAATAAACTCTGTTGGGGAAGGAAACTCCATAATCCACTTGGGGATCTTTATGGAATCCTGTCGGGGAAACCAAAAAGTTTGACGACTTCACTGGAGAATTTTTTAGATGTAGGAGCAGTAGTTAGAGATTCTTGCTCTGCCGAGGGTGTGAGAACACCTGACATCATTATGCCGCACACTAAGAATATGGAAGTGTCCTTGTAGTAGAATGCCCCTGTCTAGGTACCTATTTGAGAAAATATATGTCGGGGATTTTAGATGGTTTGACTGTTATCCCAACTCTTGAAGTCCTTGATGAGTGCAGATCAGGGTAATAGACCTTATAGTGATAGACATGTGACGAGATGACGGGACATAGTCATACGCTTTAATCCCTAACATTTGCCTGGACTGTCCTTTCATATTTTCAATCCATCGGGATACCCTTTTTCCACAAGCTGCCTTTTCAGGTTTTCGACTTGTCGGGTGTACAGATTTTTTCATATGTATATCCCTAATTTTTGCCCGAACCCTTTTAGTTCGTCGGGATGCCCTTATTTTTTCCTAGGCCAGTCAACCTAGCGGGTCTTTGTTCATGCGTAGTATTTTCCACGTTCACCGGGTACAGAGAATTGTACTGTCCATAGTTGTAAGTGTTGCCACACTGCCAGAAGATGTTTGTTTGATCGTACATGATTCGTTGCTGGAATTCATGTCCAATGCCCCAAGTAATTCAAATGGAGATCTGCCCCTGGCTATTTGGAATTTTTGAGAGATTTGTTAAACCTTGACTTGACTGCCCCAAATCAGTTGAACACCATGCTATGCCCCTTGATTATGAAAGGCCTATCAATGGAATGTCTTTCCATCTGAGGTGATTCTGTCTACTAAGAGGATTTCTATTCATCGAATATCCGTCGTGTGAATTTCTCTGTTGTTGAACAAATAGTCATATGCAAATAGTGGTATTTTAAGAATGCAAAGCTTATGTTTGTCTCGAAGTTTGAAAATTCATTTTTTAGTAAAACAAACAAGTTTTGTAAGAGTGTGATATCCGCTCAGGATTTATAGCGAACTCTACAGGAGTCAGGATACCTTTTGTAACAGTATGCTTTTGAACCAACCCGTGCTTCAGCTAGGACTGTAACGTGTTCTGGTTCACGGTTTAAGAAACAAAGGATAAAGGCTCAAATTTTATTTGTACCCAACCCATTCTTCGTGATATTCTTCAGTCCTATGCTCAGTTAATTATGCGTTTAAATCCCGATCGAGTCTGGAATCTTTGCTCTGATACTTGTTGATGGTTCAGGAATTGAACATTCATTTGAGAAGGAAGTCATTTTGGTAACCTTTCATTTTTTTGTTGTTGAGGATTTGTAGGACCTCTTTTTATGATTTTGTTATCCCTACTTTTGCATGAACAGTTTCTTTGGTGTTAACAGTCAGCGGGATGCACCCGTTTTTCTTAAGTCTCCTTCATAAGTTTTTTGATTTAACGAGCTTTTATTTTGAGAGATAATGACTGCCTGTCTTGACGATTATGTGGAACCATCACCATTTTTAGAGGGTACCTTCCACACTATTTGTCGTGTATGAAGGTAGAGCTTGCGATTGAATGCATATATTAATTAACTGAGAAAACTACCCTACCCTAGGTTATGATTAAGGGTTTTAATTTGTGTGAAAAGAAAAACTCCTACTTATTAGGCTCAAAAGGGTTAACTAGGGATTATCTTCCTTATAACTCCACTGTTTAGGATTTGAAACAACGCATGTACATCGTTAGCAGGGTCTGTTCAAAAGCATACTTTAGAGATTGTGGTATCTTTTTCGTCATCCTCCCTCTAAAGGCTTATAGCTTTTGATCGAGAGTTGAATATCACAAAAATAAGTAAGTATGAAATTTAAATATAGTGAATATGAATGAATTGATTCAAAACAGACATATGTAATGCATTGATAAAATAACAAAGTTTAACATGAAACAAATGTTCGAACAATCAAAAGAAAATTACAACTTGAAAATTCTAATGAATAAAAGCCTTTTTGTCTGAATTTGACACTTTAGATGATGTGCCTTTGAGGGATGGCAGAAGAATCCAGTCTGGCTATCTTGTGTGAACTCCAACACTCCTTTGTAAATCAAGTCCTGAATCTTATTTTTCAATGCCTAATAGTCATTCGTATCATGTCCAGGACTATTGGAATTGTAGGCACATATTGCATCAGGATTTTAGTTAGGGGAAGAATTTTTATGGGGTTTGGATGAGGTCTTATCAACGTAACCAAATTTATCCTCAACATATGTTGCAATGCCTGAGACAATGGTATGTTGATTTTTGTAAATTGCCTCTTGGGTTTGTCAAGCCTTTGCTGATTACCTCGTTGTGGTTGGCGAGGTCGTTGTTGGACCCTTGGCATAGCAACCGTTTTGAAAGGTGTTTTTTCAACCGAATCCTCTTGTTTCAATTGAGAATGATTAAAGACTTGATCCCTAATTCTCGTTGTTTTCTCCATATGATTTCATCCATCTTGATGAAGCTTGCTGATGAGAAACCCCAACTCTTCTTGTTCCCGAGCTAAACTTTGGATAAGATCTATTTGCCCCAGCATCTAGATTCTCATTGCTTCCACCTCAGCTTGCAGTTGTTCCAACTGGTCATCCTTATTGTTGTCAGGATGTTTCTTGGTCAAGTTCCCGTTGAGGAGTGTTTTCAATTCTTCCTGCCCCTTGGACAGGTTGAGAAAAATTTCCATGAACTGAGAATCTTGAGTTTTGAGATCTCTGTTGTTCTGTTTGAAAGCCATTTTACTTGCTAAATAAAAAGCGAGAACATGAGAGACCTGTACTGGAAGACCTGTTATGTAACGACATGCATGATGTGTAAATGTTTTCAAGGATCTCGCAGGGTAAACACAAGAAAATGTTATGAGTTAAATGCAGCTTTGATTGGAGAACTTTGTATCGTTGAAGGTCCTTCTACGAGATTCAAGCTCACCATGTCTAGTCGGTTATAGCCCCATACTCAAGTTGTCGTGTTTTGATCTTTTGACGACATTGGATAGAGGAAAATAAATCCCCTTGCCCCTTGTTAGACGTCTGGTTCATTATAATCTGCATCACATACCCTTGAGATCCTTGAAATGGTTAAGGAGATGTTATGGGATGATGTTATGATGTGTATGTTATGCATTAAGAAGAAAGTGTAAGGTGGCGTAAGCAAGTAAACCATGCAAGAAATTCATGCTATTGGATAATGACTGTAAACAAATCGTGCAAGGAAATCATGTTGTTAGATAATAAAACCTTGCAAATAGTTCAAGTTGAAAGCAAATAAGTCACACAAGCAGCCTTAGATTTAGGCTTGCATGGGGTTTGTAGGTAAGTACCCTCTTGAAGTTTAGTTGGCTCAACCTGTCCTAGTAATAGTAATCGGGTTTTAAGGGATCTCAATATCATTGATTTTCCCACAAGTTTCGTTCCGATCGACAACTGACTTGCCACCAAACAAAACTCAGGAGTCAAATATCAATGAGTGTAGTATCGAGTATCAACCGAATTAGGACTACACCAAAGACGGCTATCTCACTATTTCCTAATGTCCAAGTTGTTCAATTAAAGGTTATAAAGGTCAATTGATGCTTCATGACACCATGTAGCCGCCCCTTATTCTCCTTGACTATTCAAGGGCTATCGGTACCAACCAAAGTGTCACATCAATGTAGCTATCGCTTCAACCGTGTTGGTATTCCCCACACAATCCCCATGATCTATTGCTTCTTAACTAAAAGGTGCCCCAGATCTGGGTGTAGGATCTATATTAACAACCCAAACAAGCCCTCAAAAGTAAAGCAGACAAAGCATACAAGGTAAAGCAGTTTAAAATGAACTAGACTCTAAGGTAACCCCACTTTCTAAGAATTCCCCAGCAGAGTCGCCAGTTATGTGATACGGTGGCAGAACCGACTGTTAATACATATTTTGCATTTGTGTTCAAAAATGTTGCGGTAAGCAAGAGTCGCCACCGACTTTTCTTTTATCCAAATTAAGGAAAGGGTGAAAAGAACAGAAAAATATCTTTTCGAGAGTTTTTTGAGTAAGGGGGTAGATTATGAAAATGGAAGGTGTTAGCACCCTTTCCATCCGTAGTTATCTACGGGCTCTTAGTTACTTGCTAGTTCATTTTGCTTTGTTTGAAAATGTCCTTGTGGTGTGGGTTTGAAAATATTTTGAAAAACGTATTTGTAATGATTCTCGTCTCTATAAGAATGTGTACAAAGCGTTGGTTTTAAAGCCTGCTGGCATGAAGGAAGTTCCTGCCTTGTGAATTGAAGGCAAGCGTAGAGAAGGCACTTGTCTTCTGAATCAAAGGAAAGCTGCAGGAGGCCATTGCCTTGTGCCTGTTGGCATGAAGGAAGTTCCTGCCTTGTGAATTGAAGGCAAGCATAGAGAAGGCACTTGTCTTCTGAATCAAAGGAAAGCCACAGGAGGCCATTGCCAACACCTTCTGAATCGAAAGAAACCAATAAGAAGCCAATGCCCTCTGAATTGAAAGAAGCCAGTAGGAAGCCATTAACTTATGAGTTGAAAGAGCACCAACAGGAGTCCCTTCCCTTTTAAATCGAAGGAGGCTATTTTAAATGAAAGAAATTCCAAGTCGAATCTTGTATGCAGAAAACAAGCAAAAGGCCAAGGCTTCAATCGAAGCTTGGAAATTTGAAGCAAGCTTGAAGGAGATTAGGTGCTCAATCAAAGCAAATTTTGTGCAGCCTTGACTTAGTGGAAATTTTGTGAGAAAAATCTTTGAGACATGGGAGGGAAAATTTTGGGGTACAACAATATGCCTCTGACTATGCGATATTACAAGATGCAATTCCTTAAAAGAGTTAATTACAATAAGTTTTAAAACTGAAAATGGCAACGAAAATGACAATTTCTACAACTATTTCTCCAATATCCTCTTGATAGCTCCAATCTCCTTCGCTTATGATTCGAATGATTTGGATCAATCCCTTCCTTAGTGGTCGTAGTTGTGGTTCTTAGATCGCAATCTTTTTGTTCTTTATTTTTTGAATAAGATCCCTAATTTTTTCCTAGATCGCCCTTTCAGGTTTTCAATCTACCGGGATAATAATATTTTTGTATGTCCCTAATTTTGGCCTGGATCTCCCTTTAGGGTTTTCAATCCACCGGTACGCTCCTTTTTGCCTAAGTCGCCCACTTAGGGTTCGAACTTAGCGAGCTTTTTATACATAGTATTTTTTGACTGCGTGTGAATTCGGTGGATGTGGTTGTTCTTTACCACATATAGACCTTCGTAGTTGGATGTCAATTTACCACGTGAATCAAGGCGCGGTAGTAGAATCTTCTTGAGCACTAAATCCCCTTCTTTAAACACTCGAGGACGACCCTTTTTGTTGAATGACTTCTTCATCCACTTTGGGTACAACTAGTCGTGGCACAAAGCTGTCAAGCATTTTTCTTCAATGAGGTTAAGATGATAAAGTCGCGTCTGAACCCACTATGCTTCTTTAAGATATGTTTCAATTAGAACTCGAAGTGACGGAATCTCTACTTTAACCGGGAGTACTTCCTCCATGCCATATACAAAATAGAAAGGAGTTGCACCTATTGATGTTTGTATGGAAATAAGATAACCATGTAGAGAAAAGGGAAGAATTTCATGCCAATCTTTGTATGTCTTCACCATTTTCTGAATGATTTTCTTGATGTTCTTATTGGAAGCTGCAATGGCCCTGTTCATCTTGGGTCGATATGGTGAGGAATTATGATGCTCGATCTTGAAACCATCACATAATTCTTTCATCATTTTGTTGTTCAAATTGGACACGTTGTGCATAATAATTCTGCTTAGAACTTGATATCTGTATATGAGATTCTGCTTGATGAATCAAGAAACCACTTGACTTGTCACATTTGGGTAGGATGCCGCTTCCACCCATTTGGTGAAGTAATCAATGGCAACTAGTATGAACCGATGTCTGTTAAATGCTTTTGGTTCGATCATTCATATCATATCAACTTCCCACATAAAAAATGTCCAAGGAGAACTCATGACATTTAGAGGAGGTTATGGCACATGCATTTTGTCGGTGTAGATTTGGCATTTGTGACATGTCTTTGTATAATGGTAGAAATCGGCTTCCATCATCAACCAATAATAACCTGCTCGCAGGATTTTTCTAGCCATGGCATGCCCATTTGTATGTGTCCCAAAAGTTCCCTCATGGATTTCTCTCATAAGTGTATATGCTTCTTGTTTCTCCACATACTTGAATAAGACCATATCATAGTTTCTTTTGTATAAATCATATCCATTCAGAAAGAACTTTGAATCTAGCTTCCATAGAGTTCGTTTGTCAATTATAGAGGCATTTTATGGATACTCCTTCCTCTCAAGGTACCTCTTGATGTCATAGAACCAAGGCTTGTTATCCAGTCCCTCTTCAATAACAAGGCAATGTGTAGGTTATTCAAAATGTCTGATCGTAATATGCAGTTCATGATTTGCCCGAGTTACTTTGAACATGGCTGATAATGTTACCAAGGCGTCTGCCATCTGATTTTCTTCTCACGGGATATGGCTGAAGGTAATCTCAGTGAGTTCCATAGCTAGCTTCAAACATGATCCCGATATGGAATCAATTTGGGATGTTTAGTGTCCCATTCACCATTAACCTGATATATGACTATTGTAGAGTCTCCAAATACCTCGAGATGTTTGATTCTTAGATCGATGGCAGCTTCTAGACCCAATATACAAGCTTCGTATTCAACGATATTGTTGGTGCAGTCAAAACATAACCTTGTAGTATAAGGCTTATGGAAATTCTTCGGAGAAGTCAAAACAGGCATAACATTGTGCCTCAGTGCATTTGAAGCCCCGTCAAACATGAGTGTCCAACGTGCCCCTGGTTTAGGTCCTTCTCTGGGCCCTGGTATTTCGTAGTCACCTATAACCATGATATCTTCGTCTGGAAAGTCAAACTTCATTGGTTGATATTCTGGTAATGGCTGGTGAGCTAGATGGTCAGCTAGTACACTACCCTTGATGGCCTTTGAGTAACATATTAGATGTTGTACTCTGATAGTAACATCTGCTATCGGGAAATCCATCCTATAAGAGTTGGTTTTTCATACACATACTTTAAATGATCCATTATTGCTATTAACCACATGGTGTAAGTTAATATATATTGCCTCAATCTTTTAGTAGCCCAAGCCAATTCACAACAAGTCTTCTCTAAGAGTGAGTATCTGGTTTCATAGTCAGTGAATTTCTTGCTGAGGTAGTAGATTGCATACTCTTTTCTACCTGTTTCGTCATGTTGTCCCAATACACATCCCATTGATCCTTCAAGCATACATGATGAGTGGTCTTTCGGGAATTGGTGGCATCAAGATTGGTGGCTCTTGTAAAAATTTCTTTATTGTCTCGAAGGTTGTCTGACAATCATTATTCCATACCATCGTCTAATTTTTTCGCAGTAATTTGAATATAGGTTCGCACGTAGAAGTTAGGTGTGATATGAATCTTGAAATGTAGTTCAATCGTCCTAGGAAACCACAAACTTCCTTTTCTGTTCTTGGAGCTGGAATTTCTTATACATAATCCACTTTGTTGGGATCTACCTCAATACCATGCTGACTTACAATAAAACCCAGCAACTTGCCTGACCTGACACCAAATGTACATTTGTTTGGATTCAATCTCAGTTTGGACTTTCACAGACACTCGAATAGCTTTAGTAAATGTATGATGTGATCCTCCTCTGTATGAGATTTGGAAATCATATCATCTAAGTACACCTCAACTTCTTTGTGAATCATATCATGGAATAGTGTGACCGTAGCTCGTTGAAAAGTTTCCCCTGAGTTCTTTAGACCAAAAGTCATTACCTTATAACATAAAGTTCCCCAAGGTGTCATGAAAGTAGTCTTTTCCATGTCTTAGTGTGCCATTTTGATTTGATTATAGCCTGAGAAACCATCCATGAATGAGAATACTGAAGCTTGAGCTGTATTATCCATAAAAACATCTATGTGAGGTAACGGGAAACCATCTTTGGGACTTTCTTTGTTCAGATCCTGATAATTTACACACATGCGTACTTTACCATCCTTCTTGGGCACTGGCATAATGTTAGCTATCCAAGGTGGATAATCTACCACCGCTAAGAACCCTTCGTCAAATTGTTTAAGGACCTCTTCTCGAATAATACTTGACATGTCTGGACGAGTTCTTTTGAGTTTTTGTCTAACTGGAGAACAACCTTCCTTGAGAGGTAGTCTATGCACCACAATATCTGTATCCAATCCTGGCATATCTCTCTAAGACCAGGAAAATACATCCACATACTCATGTAATAACTTAATCAGTCTTTCTTTGACGCTTTTCTCCAATGTTTCCCCTAGCTTGATCTCTTCCAGATCTTCCTCTGTGCCAAGGTTAATGGTCTCAATAGATTCTTGATATGGTTGTATATTGTCAACTTTTTGCTCTATCTCCCTAACAAAATTTTCAGAGAGTTCAAGATCTTCATCATCTTCCTCTTTTTCTTTGTTGATGGGTGCATCAAAATTATATCAAATAACAACAATAACATTATCGGTGGTTTTGGGCATGGATCTGCACATTTATCATGTTTTGGTGTAGTTTTAGTATGTGAATTTGAAAAATGCATATGAAGAAAAGTATTGCCATATTTAAATATAATAGACAAATGCAAGAGAAATACATGGATCTTAATTAAATGCAAAATATAACTTTTATTAGTTGTGAATACTATTTGAAACAAATCGGGAGATGGTTAAAAGCTACCCTTATGCCTCGGGCTTGACATAGGTTCTTTCAAAAAGAAGGAAAATTACTCTAGAAAGAAGAAGATTTCTGGAATCTCCACAGTTATCCAATTCTTGAGTTTTTCACTTGGGGCACATTCATGGATGAAGCTAAATGTCCTCTTGGTATTACTCTTGTTAGATATCATTTCCACCTGCCCACCATGCTCTACTCCTTTGTTGACGAAGGTCTCCTAGATTGGAGGAAATTGTGCTTCGCCTTTCGGGTAGCCTTTGATGATTCGTAGCACAAACCAAAACGATTCTTCTTCTTATGCATTTCCAGGAGTTTACCCCAACTTTTTGAGGTACCACTTTCCACAACTATTTGCAAATCTCTCCATGAAGTCACAATAGGTTTCTTAATTTTTTTCCACTGGTAAGGTTACCATTGAAGCAACCTCTAAGACTTGAAATGGTGTTTCTATACAGTCTTCATCAGCGCTGGTATACCGATAGGACTCTATATGACTTACAAATATGTCCTCTTCACCATCAATTATAACCAACCTCCCTTCAATGAAGAACTTTTGTTTCTGATGTAAAGTTGAAGTGACTTCCCCTACTGCATGAATCCAAGGTCGTTCGAGTAAACATGTATATGCTAGTTCTATATCCATGACCTGAAAAGTGATATAAAACATATGCGGTCCGATCTTGACAGGAAGGTCCACTTCTCCAAATACTGAACTTTGGGAACCGTCAAAAGCTTTAACTATCGTAGAACTTGGTCTTATCACAACACCATCTAGTGTTAACTTCATCAAGTTGGATTTTGGTAACACATTGAGGGAAAAACCAATATCAGTGAGTACCCTGGATATACTTCTGGTACCTATCTGAATTCAAATGTGCAATGCCTTATTGTGAGTTCTAACTTGTGGAGGCAACTCACTGTCATTAAAACCCAGATATGATCCAGATGTTAGATTTTCTACAACGTTTTCAAATTGGTTTATAGTAATCTCCTCTACAACATGAGCAGAACTCAGAACCTTCATTAGAGAGTCTCGATGCACTTTTGAGTTGATGAGCAACGAGAGTATTAAAATCTTGGCTGGGTTTGGTGAAGCTGATCCACCACCCTATAATCATTCATCTTGATTATTTTCAGAAATTCTTCCACCTCTTGGTCAATAAAATTCTTGCTTGGAGGTTCTTGTTCTTTACTTGCCTCCAACATAAATTTTCCTTTTTCTTTCACTATCATATCATTCTTATTTCTCACCATAACATCTTTTTCTTTTGTGATCTAGAGCCAAAGATTCGACCACTGTGAGTCATGCCCCATGTTCCTTCTATATTTAAGATTACAGTTCTTGACTTATCGATGGCTCAAATTCTTGTTTTAAACCATTGATGTAGACTGTAGAATCGTAACTCCAAGGTAACGCTATTTTCCTTCCATAAGGGGAGGAGATGGTCCCCTAATCACCATTGTAGTTTTAGGTACCACTGGAATCCTCAAAGTTTGTCTTGGTGTCATCACTGGTATTTCTGTTGACTCTCTCCATGGAATCACAAGAGTCTTCTTATTAAGGCTTGGCCCTTGGCAATGGATCACCAATGACTTCTTTGTACTTCCCTCGATTGCAGCTACATATTTTCCTTTAGGGTATGAACCAAATTGGACTATTCCCGGATCCATAAATTTTTGTAATGTCTTCTAAAAAGCTTCATTATGTTCCAAGAGGAACCCACACTCCAACATATATTCCTTCAAAATATTTATTGGGGCTTTTACTCGTATAGATTCGCCAAAGTCGATGACTACTTCAATTGCATTTATCACTGGTCCACCATGTGGAGGCATGGGGTTTGTCTTAATATTCAGTTTATCGAAAGTGATATCCTAAGAATCCAAGAAATCTTGAACCTTATGTTTGAAGGCCCAACATTTTTCTATAGTATGCTCGAGAGAATTGGCATGATACTCGCATCTGGCATTGGCATCGTACCTTGGTGGGAGTGCCCAAATAGGAGGAGCTAAAGGTTTTATCTCTAATAAAAATGCCTTGACTAGGTGTTGTAATAATTGACTGTGCGACATGGGGAGCGAATCAAACTTTTTCGGCGGCCTTTCAAACCTATTTTGTTGTTGTTCTCGTGGGATTATTAATGGTTGTTATGCCCTTGGATGTGAGGCTACATTACTAATTTCTCCCTCCTTCTTTTTTGAGAAGTTAAGAACGTGTCTTTTTTGCATTATAAGGGGTACTAGATGAACCCCTTGTATATTTCCGCTCTTTATTCCTGCTTCAATCCTTTCACTGATAGTCACTAAATCAGAAAATCCAGACAAGATGCTTCCTACCATCTTATCATAATACAACCCTTGTAAAATTCCCATGAACATATCAATATTCTTTCTCTAGACGTGGTGATTATACGCGGGCGACCATTTCTCTCCACTTTTGAGAATACTCTTTCAAAGACTCCTTCTTTTTGAGACAAGTTCTGGAGTTGCATATGGTTAGGCGCCATGTCCAAGTTGTACTTGTACTATCTCAAGAAAGCATTGGAGAGATCTTCCCACTTCTGGATATGAATCCGTTCTAATTGTATGTACCAATCTAGGGATGCCCCACTCAAACTGTCTTGGAAACAATGGATAATCAGTTTTTAGTCTTGAGCATAGGCATGCATCTTCCTAAAATACATGCGTAGATGATTTATTGGACATGTAAGTCCCTTGTATTTTCCAAAGTCAGGCACTTTGAATTTTGTCAGGATCACTACATCAGGAACCAGACCCATCTCGAGAGCATTGACGTAAAAAGCATCATAACCCCCCACATCTTTCAACCTTTCTTCGAGGGCTTTATACTGATTGAGTGCCAAGGGATTTTCCATAACATGAGCATGGGTTGTTATTTGAGGTGCTTGATTGATGTCCTCTAAGTCGTGGTCTCCGTACTGCAGGTCTATGTAGTTGTCCGCGTTGTTGATAGAAATTTTCAAGGTACGAGATGCCCCTATCTTTGGTGGAGGTGGGGCAAACCCTTCAGTATCAGCTTGTCTTATTTCTTGTTGAGCCATAATTGACTTTTGAGGTTCTGACTCTGGTTCTCTTCTTGGTTAGTGACCGCTTGATGCACCAATGATGTGAGCCATTTCTTTCAAAGGCTGCCCTACTAGAGATTTATTCCTACCTTTCAATGATGTTCTTCAAGGCTATAATAAATTGACTCATATCTCCTTTCATTGAGTCAATGTTTCCCTTGACCTGTTTAAGATCCTCCTTGAATGCGACTTGATTTTCTTCAATTTGTTCCATCACTTTTTATTGATGGGCTCTTGTTTGATAGGATGGTTGGAGAGGGGGTGCTTTTCTAACTCTTCTACCAATGGTTTTAACTAGAGAATGTTTTTTTAAAAATGATGAGTTTTTTTATGAGTTTATTGGATGCTAATGTTTGTGAATGCATGGATGCGTATGAATATGATAAAGGTTTGGTTTTTGAATGTCTTATTCACTTGTATATATATATATATATATATATATATATATATATATATATATATATATATATATATATATATATATATATATATATATATATATATATATATATATATATATATATATATATATATATATATATATATATATATATATATATATATATATATATATATATATATATATATATATATATATATATATATATATATATATATATATATATATATATATATATATATATATATATATATATATATATATATATATATGTGTGTGTGTGTGTGTGTGTGTGTGTGTGTGTGTGTGTGTGTTTCTTTTTATTGGCGAGTACCTAAAAAATAGATACGTATACGAGATACAGAAATAAAAGCCTTTATTGAAATGATAATTGTTCTTGAAAAGAATACAATTCAAATGTTGAAAAAATATTCAAACTTTAAGACATTAAAACTTGTTGAAAGAAATAACCAAAGGGAAACATAAATCTTTTAATCACGTCTTCGAATTTCTGCTCTGATGCCATCGACCATTATCCTACAAAGTTTGAGGAAGTCTTCGACATCTTTTGGGAGAGGGACCATCACATTTTCTGCATCTCTCAAACTCCTACGGATGTCGCCGATAAGATTGTTGGCTAAGAAGGGGAGTCTTGCATGCTTGTCTTTGTAGAACCTGTACTCTTGGTAGAGGTCAGGAATTATCTTCTCTTGCTTTGGCAATCTTTACATATTTTTCCTCCCAATAAAACTTTTCAACCCCCATCTCTGTGTAGAGTTTCCATTATATTAGTAAATCCTTTCGAAGGCCTTCTAACTCAAGACATACCTGCTCGTATTCTTCAGTCTTTTAGGCGAGAAATCTTTATGCCATCTTCCTTTTGAGGCGTTCCCCTACCTTCGATTCTTGGCTATCTCGGAGTCTGGTGGTGAGATACTTCATTTGTTCTTCTTGATCTATGGAATCTTGTGCCAAACATTGGATTTGAGCCCTCAAATCTTCTTCCATCTCCTTTTTGTCTTGCATTTCTTTCTCGTACCATCTATTTAGTTTCCCGATCTTGCTAGCAGCATCTTCCAACCATTGGTTGTGGGAATCGAAGTTTAAAGTGACACTTTTCAATCCTTCAGTTGAACGCTACCGCTTAAGACTCTCCTTTTCAAATGTCTCACGATCTTTCTGAATCTGTTGATATTATGATTCAAGTATGCGTTGCATTAGCCTTTTCTCCTTAGTTAAGTTATGAAGGTTAATCTCCAATTATTATTTCTCCCTTTGTGCTTGTTTCAAAGCATTCTTCAATTTATTTATTTATTCTAAGGACATAGGTGGAGAATCTGGGACATCTGTCTTGTATTCAGGATCAATGTCAAACAGTAACTTGACGACTTACACCCTATCCAAAACCCATAGAGTGTAAGGTTCTTTTTCCACAACATTCTTCCTTTCAGCCTTTCTTTTGTTAACCCTATTCCAAGCTTGAATGATATTATTGAGCAAATCTTGGTCGTTCTTGCCCATGTCATGAATGACCAATTGTCTAAGTTGTTCATCTGATGGTTTATCCTCCAAAAGATACCCTAGTTGTCGTATGGCTAAGGTAGGGTTGTAATTAATGCAACCATGTGATCCAATCAAAGAAACATTTGCAAAGTCTCTGCAACTATAGATGATATCTCCAATGTCCAGATTCCTCGCATACCACAACACAAAATTAGCAGTAAGGGACCTTAACTTTTGAGGCCACTTGTATCTCTTCAGATTTGGAATCATGTAATCTTCATTATAGAGGTGAGTCATGAACCAATAATATAAGAGTGGGATTCAACAATTTATAGTACCCCTCCCCTTTTCGTACCAAGTATGAAGTGTATAATAAATATCAGCAAGTAAAGAGGGAGTTGGATTCATATTGAAAACTTTTTCTCCCCAAAATACACTAATAGCCGCATGGTCAATATAGTCCAAGTCCGTGGAAGCAAGATTACACAAAACACAAGAAGCCCTAAAAAATCAACACAAGACTCTCATTCTTTGTTATTGGAAAAATCAAGAGCTTTAGTCTCCAGATAACATCTCTTGATCCCTCGTACATCACCTTCTTTTTTGTAATTAAGTGACAATTTGGGATAAGGGATCCCTAAACCCTCTGCCAAGATTCTAATGGAAATAGTCTGCCTGATTCTCACATAAGCTTTCCCTTTAGAGAAATTCAAAAGTCTATCAAATTCTTCCAGAGTCGGTGCTAGTTGGAAGTCTTGGAAGGTAAAGCACCTCAATGGAGGGCCGTAAAACTGAATTCAGACAGAAAAATCATCCATTTGTACCTCCATTTTGTTAATTCAAGGGTATCCCCATAACGTTGAGTAAACATCTTCAGAGCTCTTTCAGACAATTTCTCCTTTATAGCCTTGATCTTTGTCATACCAGGCTTGATGGTATTGATACAGACAAGTTGTTTCCCTCTAGCATTCATTTTTTAGGACACTTCACCAAAAACCTTTTATTATTTTTTTGAGCCTGTGAATAAGACAAACAAAAAGAAATGTAGGGTAATGAATATATGAAATGCAGGACATATGAATGCATGATTGTGTGGCTTAATGATGGGATTTTATGCAAGGTACCCTTAGAAGATAGGCTCTTAGTTTTTGACTAGGTATATTCTACCCTCCTCATAAAGTGGTATCCTTAAGGGTATCATGGATAACACTAAAGGTAAAGGCACAAGGGCCTCCATTAAGTGGAGCTTCTTTGCAGACTGAAACTTTCGTCTCTAGGTCATGAAAGGTATCACCATGAGATTTTGGTTTAAGGGTGATACGAAGAGTCATAGGTTTCATTCCAAAGTCCTACCCCCCAAGAAGATGTATCTTGATACGTATTCCTTTCTCGGAATTCCACGGACTCTAGGCGAAGTCGTCATATAAACTCATATGGCTGATGTATTCTATTGGCTAATAGACGAACCTTCTTTCTAAGGGTTTTTGAATTTTTTTTAAATTAAATCCCGTCACAAAAAAGTATAGCATGGCAAAAAGATGTAAAAAAAAAACAAAAAAACAAAATAAAATGTGAAGAAAAAAATAATGAAAAACCCTAAAAACCTCTAATCCCCAAAACAAAGGCTTCTAACCCTAGGGTTGAGTCCCCAGCCAAGTCGCCATCTGTTGTAATTGGTTTTAAATTAAGAGTGGCCACCCTTAATTTTTATATTTAGGAAGGGAATATAAAGGATAATCCTAATTTGGTCAGAGTCTGAATTGTTTGACTCATTTTAGACGAAGAGATTCTTTTAGACACCCCACATCTACTCATCAGGGAGCACCAGGGCACAATGTTGAGAACTGCTATCCTTTGAAAACCGAAGTACAAAAATTGGTGAGGTCTAGTATCTTATCCTTTAAAGATGTTGGCCCTAACGTGAAAGATAATTCTTTTCCAAAGCATGGAGGAGCAAATGTTATGAATATGGTTGCTAGTTGTCCAGGCGACTTCCAGATTTTCAATATTAAATTGGTTAGAGGAGATTTCGTAAAAATTCATGCTGACCTCTGCGAGTTTAGTTACTATACGCATGAGCATGCTGGTTGTGGTATTTGCAGCATATATATACAAGGTTGTGACAAGATAAAGCCAGATCTTCAGAAATGATGGATAGAGGTCTCATTCATATAATCAGGCCGAAGGCAGAGTATGAGGAGGAAGTAAACATGGTTTATGGATATCTCAGAGAGGTCATTATTTTTAATGTGGAATATATGAACGATGACTTGGTGCAGTTGCATGCTACCTTCTGTCATATGGAAGGTCAAGAAAGGCACCATTATGGATCTTGCCGAATCTGCTGCAGAGATTCGCGTGGTTGTTCCATTGTGAGAAAGGGTATTCAGTTATTGTTGGACAACAATACCATCAAGGTTTCAAGAAATAGGGACAATCATGTTAATATGGTTGAAGTTTGTTCAAATGAGTCTGCGTTAGATGATGAATATACTTCTGTAGATGAGTTCTTCTCTTCAGATGACTATATATTTTCTAGAGATGACTCTATAGTGACTGAATATGTTGAATATGGAGTAAATGTTATTGTGCCTTGTTTTGGTACACCCACCCTTTTTAAAGTTGAATACCATGGTAAGCCAGCTATTACTCCATTGGTGATTAGCCTGCCTGGTCCTGTTCCCTACAAGTCAGGCAAGGTTGTAGCCTACAAGTATAATGCTACAGTTTTAGAGGATGGTGTGGAAGTTCCTATCCACCCTATGTCTAATGTTTTAAATATTGTTGAGGCTTGCCGAGTGACCCGTAGTGGTCGTGTGTTCGTGCCTGTCATTAGAAGAAGTGTTGATGCTGATAAGAAAATTATTGAAGATATTGCACCCAAGAAGGCAGTAGGGGAATATAGTGGGGCTATGCTAGAAAAAGAGGTGGATGATATTTTGAAGATTATAAAGATGAGCAACTACAGGATCGTAGATCAGTTGTTACAGACTCCGTCAAAAATATCTTTTCTTGCCTTGCTTATGAACTCCTCTTCTCACAGAGAATCTTTGATGAGGGTATTGGACCAAGCTTTCGTAGAAAGAGATATTCTAGTAGAACAGTTCAACAATGTGGTAGGGAACATTACATCATGTAATAACCTGAGTTTCTGCGATGATGAATTGCCCGATGAAGGAAGGAATCACAATTTGGCCCTCCACATCTCTATGAACTACAAGAATGATTCATTATCCAATGTGCTGATTGATAATGGATCTACATTGAATGTCATACCGAGGAGTATGATTATGAAGTTAAAATGTCAAGGAACACCCATACACCCGAATGGCATAATTGTGAAAGCGTTTGATGGATCAAGGAAATCTGTTATTGGTGAAGTGGACTTGCCTATTCATATAGGCCCACATTTTTTTTAGATTACTTTCCAGGTCATGGATATTATACCCGCTTACAGCAGTTTGTTGGGACGGCCGTGGATACATGAGACAGGGGCTGTCACTTCGACTTTACACCAGAAGTTGAAGTTTCTGCGTGAAGGAAAAGTGGTCATCATAAACAGAGATCAAGAATTATTGATATCTCATTTGTCTTCTTTTAGTATTGTGGAAGCAGATGAAGCTGCTGTTGGAACCTAGTTCCAATCTTTATCCATTGATAATATAAGAGGAAATGAGAATTCTATAGCTTAGTTTAAGGATGCGCAGCAGGTTGTGCGTAACGGGCATAGTGAAGTATGGGGACATATTGTTGATCCACATGTAAACAAGAATATAGTTGGCTTGGGATTCTCTATGAAGAATGATAAAGGTAAGAACATGAAGTTGAAGTCTGCTGTAGGAAAATATCAGGATATATTTTGTTTCCAGGATTAATGCCATTGTGGAAGATGAAGCAGAGCTAGAAATGCCAAATTATGTGACGCACGGAGTTCGGGTTCAGAACTGGATCACCATTGATGTTCCCTCTTTCATACATGTCTCAAAGTAATTTGTTTTTGTTAATCTTTTCGAAAAGCTTTCACTCTTCCCAAGGTGAAAGTATTGATATTGTATGGGCTTATCTGTTTGCTTTGATCTTTAAAATCAATAATAAAAGTTGTCTTTGTTTTCCAAATTGTTTTTTTATTTTCTGCTTTTTCTTGGAAAATGGTAATCAGAAAAAACCTTTCAAACTAAATAATAACTGAAATTGAATATGCATAATCACTTGTTATATGTGTCACTTTCTAAAAGCAATCATAAATCATATGTGCAGATTAATTAAAAAACCTGTTGAATACAATGACCCTGCACCCTCTCCTAACTTTGAATGTCCTATGTATGGGGCCGACGAAGAAGACTATGATGAGATTCCGAAAGAGGTCTCACGGTTGTTTAAGCGTGAGAGGAATTCCATTCAGCCATATAAAGAGCCATTGGAAGTAATCAATTTGGGTTCATAAGAAGATCTGAAGGAAGTCAAGATTGGAGCATTGCTACATCCTGATGTGAAGAGCAGGTTGATTGATATGTTGAAAGAATATGTAGATATATTTGCTTGGTCTTACTAAGATATGCCTGGTTTGGATACAAATATTGTAGAGAACCATTTGCCTTTGAAGTAAGAGTTCCCGCCCATCAAGCAAAAGTTGAGAAGAACTCATCCTGACATGGAAGTAAATATCAAAGAAGAGGTTCTAAAGCAGATTAATGCCGTTTTTCTTGTGATATCAATGTACCCTCAGTGGATTGCCAATATTTTCCCAGTATCGAAGAAAGATGGAAAAGTTTGCACGTGCGTAGATTACAAAGATCTAAATAAAGCTAGTCCAAAAGATGATTTCCCATTTCCACACATTGATATGTTAGTGGATAGCACAACAAAATTCAAAATTTGCTTGTTCATGGACGGATTTTCCAGATATAATCAAATAAGGATGGCTCCTGAGGACATGGAAAAACAACGTTTATCACACCCCGAGGAACATTTTATTACAGAGTGATGCCCTTCGGGTTGAAGAACGCTAGTGCAATGTACCAGAGGGCTATGACAACCCTATTCCATGATCTGATGCACAAGGAAATTGAGGTATATGTTGATGATATGATTGCTAAATCTCAGACTGAAGAAGGGCATGTAGAAGATTTGTTGAAATTGTTTCAGCATTTGAGGAAGTATTATCTCCCCTTGAATCCAAATAAATGTACCTTCGGTGTTCGATTAGGGAAATTGTTGGGTTTCATTGTCAGCCAAAAAGGGATTAAAGTTGACCCTTATAAATTCAAAGCAATTCAAGAAATGCCAGCGTCAGGAATTGAAAAGCAAGTCAGAGGTTTCCTCAGACGTTTGAATTACATCTCCAGATTCATTTCCCACATGACTGCAACGTGTGAACTGATCATTAAGTTGTTAAATAAAGATCAAGGTTTTGTATGGACAAATGACTTCCATAGGGAATTTGAAAGTATTAAATAATATCTACTGGAACCTCCTATCTTGCTCCCTCCTATTGAAGGAAGACCATTGATTATGTATCTGACAGTGTTAGATAATTTCATGGGTTGTATTCTGGGACAAAAAGATGAAACATGGAAGAAAGAGTATGCCATTTACTATCTCAGTAAAAAGTTTACTAACTGTGAGTTATAGTATTCTATGCTGGAAAAGACATGTTGTGCTCTGGCCTGGGTAATAAAACGTTTGCGGCAGTATATGTTGAATCACACCACTTGGTTGATCTCCAAAATGGATCCAATCAAGTACATTTTTAAAAAGCCTGCTCTCACTGGGAGAATTTCCCGTTGGCAGATGTTGTTATCTGAATATGACATTGAATACCACACTCAAAAAGCTATTAAAAGCAACATGTTGGCATATTATCTTGCTCACCAGCCAGTTGATGATTATCAGTCTGTGAAGTATGATTTCCCCAATGAGGATGTGATGTTTCTGAAAGTGAAAGATTGTGATGAATCATTTTCTGAGGAAGGTCCGGATCCTGAATCTCGCTGGAGCATGATATTTGATAGAGCTGTGAATTCTTATGGTAAAGGAATTGGTGTTGTGATTGTCACTCCTCTTGGATCACATATACCTTTTACTGCAAGGTTGACATTCGATTGCACCAATAATATGGAAGAGTATGAGGCCTGCATCATGGGTCTCGAGGAAGCTATTGATCTCAGAATTAAAATTCTAGATGTGTATGGAGATTCAGCTTTGGTAGTGAATCAGATTAAAGAAGAGTAGGATACTCGTCACCCTGGCTCTATCCTTTACAAAGATTATTCTATAAGATTGTTACCCTTCTTTAATAAGGTTGAATTCCATCACATCCACAAAGATGAAAATCAAATGGCGGATGCTTTGGCAACTCTGGCTTCTATGTATCAAGTGAATACTTGGAATGATATACCTCTAATTATAGTTCGGCGAATGGATAGGCCCGCTCATGTGTTTACAACAGAGGAAGTAGCAGATTAGAAACCTTGGTATTATGATATCAAACATTTTCTCCAGACACAAGAATTTCTGATTGGTGCATCGAATAAAGATAGAAAGACATTGAGAAGATTGGCTGGCAGCTTCTTCCTTAGTGAAAATATGTTGTACAAGAGAAATTATGACATGGTCTTGCTGAGATACGTGGATAGACACGAAGCATACATGTTGATGCATGAGATTCATGAAGGTTCCTTTGGCACTCATGCCAATGGACATTCGATGGCTAAGAAGATGTTAAGGGAAGGTTGATAACACATAAATGTATTGCATATTTAGCTTGATTTACTTAAATTATTTTCCATTTTAATCTATATTAAATTGCTTTGTAGTTGGCATTATGCTGGTATTTGACTATTTTGCAGGTATTAAAATTAATTAAAGCTTTTGTGAGAAAAAGAAGAAAAGGGGTACAAAAAGAAGAGCCAAAGGATAAAAGAAACAAATCATCAGCCCAAGCTCTAAAAGGAAAGAAGCGTGTGGCCCACTTGAAACAGCTTGTGATGAACGTCACACGACCGTGACGATCGACAGGGTGCATGACCAAGTGACGAACGTCAATTGGGCCTTGATGAACGACATCCCATGTTCTCCTATTATTTTGACCATGTACTTCAAGCTTGCAACAAAAATATCTCACTTGCTATATTCACGTTCCACTAAGTCAGCTACATAGAGATCCAACAGCCACGTACCTCATACAATCTCTCACATGGAGTTATTCAAGACCACTATAAATAGAAGGCTTCACACACTGAGAAATGGCTCTCTGTTTTTGCCTTTCTTATCCGTGCATTATTTTCAAAAATTATTATTTTCCAGAATTATTATTTTCCTTAGTTTTAAGCAGTATTATTTTCCTAACCCATTTAAGCAATAGATTTCTACACCGAAAATCTATAGCCCCTTAGTTTGTTTCAAGACCTGCAGAATTTTCGTTTAGGTTTATTATTTTATTTCTTTGCAATTGTTTCTGTTTCGGATCAAAGCAAAACCTACCAACCTGTGGAGAAGTGCTTCTCGTTAGAGGCGGACGAATCTTCACAAGTTTCCAGTCATATTTATTTTCAGGATTTTATTTTAATAAATTATTATTTGCCTTTAACTTAATAATCATGTTTGCTTTGTTGCTTCGCTTGTATTATTCTGTGATTGAGTTTTATAACATGCTAGGCTAGATTTCTATACCGGTATATAAGGTCATATAACTGAGGGAATTTGGTAATACTATTGGTTATTTATTTGTTAAAATATTTTTTTGTCTAAATTACTATTTTTAAATAATAAATCATTTTGTTATGAGAGTAAAAGACGAATAGAAGTTAGGTTCAATAAAGCGAGAGTTTTAGGATCTTTAACTGCACAGTAATAATTAGGCATTGACTTTAAAAACAACGAGAGCGCTTTAAGGGTAATTAGAGTTTATTTGTTTTCAATTTTTTTTAAACTCTGGTGGGATAGCGAGAGCATACGTTAGGACTTGACTGCATAGCCTGGATCAATAACCACGACAGTGTGAGATAAGGGTTTTTAAACTGATAAATTTCTACTGACAATTATTTGAAACTGTGAATTACCGAATAGGTTACTATTTCCAAAAGTCTGATCATTACATACTGGTTATTTCCCCCTATGATTATTTAATTATATTTAAACTTACTTTTAGTTCCCCTAATCTAAACCAAATATTTTTAGCCTTAGATTTACACCGTAACATTAGATAACGATACGTTTGACTTTTGGTCCTTTGGGTTCGATAATCTTTAAAACTATGTGATAAAACTGTGAACCTTCAGTCCAGATTATTTAGACTTCTAAAGTCGCGACCAAGTTTTTGGCGCTGTTGCCGGGGACCAATTTAGTCAATATCGTAATTCAGTTGTTGCACCGTATAGACTAAGGCAATTTTTTTTCCTTTCTTTGAACGATTGTATGCCAAATACTCGTTTACAAGGAGGGGAATTAATACAAAGAATCGGCAAAATTGAACATTTTGTTAACATAAGACGTCGAATCCTCGATCTTCTCGAAGTAGCTCCAATTCCAATTCCCATTCCCGAAGAACCAACTCGGAAACTAGACATGGCTGAACTAGTTAGTCGTCCTCTTAAAGAGTACGCTGCTCCTTCTCGTGCTGAACCACACTCGAGTATTTCTCCTCCTGCCATTGAGGTAAACAACTTCGAGCTTAAACCTTCATTGTTGCAAGCCGTGCAACAAAATAAATTCTCTGGAGGCCCTATGGATGATCCAAATCTCTATTTATCCGTGTTCGTGCAATATGCCGACACAGTGAAAGCTAATGGTGTTAATCCCAAAGCAATTCGATTACGTCTTTTTCCCTTTTCTTTAAGAGATAGAGCCAAAGCGTGGCTCCAATCCTTACCTTCAAACTCCATAACTACATGGGACGAATTGAAGAAAGTCTTAGCAAGATATTTTCTACCTAGTAAAACTACAATGCTTAGTGGCCAAATCAACAGATTTACTCAAAAAGACAACAAATCACTTTTCGAAGTTTTGGAGAGATACAAGGACATGATGAGACTTTGCCCACATCATGGACTTGAACCATGGCTAATCATCCACACCTTCTATGGTGGTCTCCTATATAACACAAAATTATCTCTAGACGTTGTCGCTGGTGGTGCACTAATGGACAAACCCTATAATGAAGCTTATCAACTCATTGAAAACATGGCGCAAAACCATTATCAATGGGGAGGAGAAAGAGTATCTGTGGAGAAAACCCAAGCTAAGGGAGGAATGTACAAAGTCAGTGGCATAGGCCACGTTAATGCTAAAGTAGACGCCTTGACTCAAAAGATTGAGAGTTTAGCAATAACCCCCGCAGCCACCGTGGTTGTCGTAGCTCCAAACTGCGAATTATATGGAGTACCTGGACGTGTCGTTTCTGAATGCCAATTTTTAGCTGGAATACCTCCTGACCAGATGAACTACGCTCAAGGAAACTCGTATTCTAACATCTATAACCCAGGTTGGATGAATCATCCAAATTTCTCCTATAAGAATAAAAAGTGTTATACACTACTTAAGCACCTCCTGGTTTCCAAAAGCCAAACCAAGCTGCACCTCAAGCACCCCGTAAGTCCAACCTTGAGATAATGATGGAAAACATTATGCTGCTCAAACACAACAAATAAGGAATTTATGAACCAAAACATACACACCTCTGAACTAGTAAAACAATTAACAACCAAAGTAGATGCCTTGGCTACACATAAAAAAATGCTAGAAACCCATATTTCTCAAGTAGCCCAACAACAAGCAACAACTATCGTTCCAGATGGGGTGTTTCCTGGTCAACCACAACGTTACCCGAAAGGTCATGCTAATGCCATTACATTAAGAAGTGGGACTGAATTAGATGAACCAGTAGATTCGAGAATCTTAACTAAACCGATGTCTCAACAAAATGAAAATGAAACCTAAAAGGCAAAAAGCAATGACGAACTGAATAAATCTTTTGAGCCAGAAACCATAGCTAGAAATGAAGCTGAAAAAGCAAAACCATACGTACCTCCACCACCATATAAGCCACCTATCCCATTTCCTCAGAGATTAGCTAAATCTAAAACCAAAGGATAATTCAAGAAATTTGTAGAACTTCTAAAACAATTAATCATAAGAGTACCATTTACAAAATCCATAACACAAATTCCATCATATTCCAAATTTCTTAAAGAGACACTGTCTAATAAATAGAAACTTGAGGATAATGAGATAGTGATGCTTACTGCAGAATGTAGCGCTATTATCCAGAACAATATGCCGCATAAGCTGAAAGACGCTGGTAGTTTCTCCATATCCTATGTGATAGGGAAATTCGTAATAGACAAAGCACTCTGCAATTTAGGAGCTAATGTAAGCTTGTTTCCCCTTTTAATCTGTGAAAAGCTGCAACTAGGAGAACTAAGACCAACTAGGATGTCGCTATAATTAGCTGATCTCTCTGTGAAATACCCAGTGGGTATGCTAGAAAACATTCCCGTTAGAATAAGTCAATTCTATATTCCCACAAATTTCATTATAATGGACATTCAAGAAGAGTCAAACATACCCATCATACTAGGAAGACCTTTCTTAACCACTGTTGGCGCTATCATTAATGTGAAATGAGGGAAATCGACTTTTGAAGTCGGAGAAGAGAAAGTTGAATTCATTCTTTCTCAATTCCTTAAAGCCCCCGCAATAAGTGACATTTGCTGTTTTATTGACATCATCGATGAATGTGTGAAGGAAATAAAGTCAGAACCACCAAAGGATACTGAAATCCTAAGAAATCCAATACCGCCTATTTTTGAAGACGACAACTGGTGCGGGGAATGCCAAGACAACCACCTAAGTGAATGCCTAGTGCTGACTCCCGATCCTATACCTGACTCTAGGAAACCTACTGTAGAACTTAAAACATTACCAAATGATTTAAGGTACGAATTCCTAGAAGAAGAATTTAAATGACTCGCAATAGTCAACACTGACTTAGGACGAACCAAATTGAAAAGTTACTTAATGTCCTGAGAAAATGTCCAACCGCTCTAGGCTATAACATCTCAGATCTTAAAGGAATAAGTCCCTCAATATGTATGCATCGCATTATGCTCGAGGAAGATTTCAGAACCTCTAGAGAGCATCAAAGACGAATCAATCCCATTTTAAGCGATGTAGTTAAGAAGGAAATTCAAAAGTTGTTGGAAGCCGGAATCATATATCCTATATCTGGCAGTAAATGGGTTAGTCCTGTACATGTTGTACCTAACAAAGGAGAAGTCACCGTAGTCACCAACGAAAAAGGAGAATCTGTAGCCCAACGCACTCAAACTGGATGGAGAATGTTCATCGACTGTAGGAAGTTAAACAAAGCCACTCACAAGGATCATTTTCCTCTACCTTTCATAGATCAAATGCTCGAGCGTTTGGCTATATATTCCCATTTTTGTTACTTAGATGGTTATTCAAGATTTTTCCAAATTCCTATCCACCCCGATGACCAAGAAAAGACCACATTTACATGTCCTTATGGTACATTTGCTTATAGACGAATACCTTTCGGACTTTGCAATGCACCCACAACCTTCCAGAGATGCATGATGTTGATCTTTGCTGATTTCCTGGATGGAATAATAGAAGTCTTTATGGATGATTTATCTGTCTATGGAGAAAGTTTTGAAGGATGCTTAGCGAACCTTGAAATGGTACTCAAACGATGCGTGAGCGTCAATCTAGTACTCAACTGGGAAAAATGCCATTTCATGGTCCGACAAGGGACTGTACTTGGATACATCGTGTCCGACAGAGGAATCGAGGTGAATAAGGAAAAAATAAAAGTGATAGAAAACCTTCAACTTCCTTAAGCTGTTAGAGAAATAAGAAGTTTTCTAGGACACGCCGGTTTTTACCGATGTTTCATAAAAGATTTCTCTAAAATAACCAAGCCATTAATTGAATTGCTGATGAAAGACGATGAATTCATCTTTGATGACAAATGTTCCGAAGCATTTCAAACACTTAAACAAGCACTAATCTCTGCGCCAATGATGCAGTCTCCAAATTGGAGCGAACCGTTTGAGATAATGTGCGATGCAAATGATTATGCTGTAGGTGCCGTTCTAGGACAACGAAAAGATAAAAAACTCCATGTTATATACTATGCGAGTAGAATCTTAGACGAAGCCCAAATTAATTATGCCACAACAGAAAAGGAACTTTTAGCAGTTGTGTTTGCGTTAGATAAATTTGGTTCCTACTTGGTGGGAGCTAAAATTATCATCTACAGCGATCATGCCACTATTAGATACCTTCTAACTAAGAAAGATGCCAAACCTAGACTATTGAGATGGATCATATTATTACAATAGTTTTATTTGGAAATCAAAGACAAAAAGGGAACCGAAAATGTCGTAGCAGATCATCTTTCTAGACTTGAAAATCTGAAGACCGAACAAGTACCAATTAATGATGATATCCCATATGAGAAACTTATAGCTCAGTTGGAAACCAATGATATTGAACATTATCAAGCCGACTATACTTTATAAATAGAGGCCTCAAGTCTTGAAACTAACAATTTGGTAAAAGTGGCATTAGCTCACTCTGATGCACCATGGTATGCTGGTTTCGTAAATTACCTAGCTGCCGATGTCCTTCCACCTGAGTTAACATTCCAACATAAGAAGAAGTTATTCCACGACCTTAAACACTACTAATGGGATGAACCCCTCCTCTTTAAAAGAGGATCTGATTGTATTTTCCGTCGTTGCATGCCCGAGGAAGAAATCGAAAGTATTATAAACCACTGCCACGCTGCACCTTATGGAGGCCATTCAAGTACATCAAAAACCTGTGCGGAAATCCTACAATCTGGTTTGTTTTGGCCTAATCTATGGAAAGATGTGCATATCGCTGTTTTAAATTGTGACCGTTGCCAACACACTAGCAACATCTCCAGACACGATGAAATGCCTTAAAAAGGTATTCTAGAAGTAGAAATCTTCGATGTTTGGGGAATTGACTTCATGGGACCCTTCCCATCTTCTTTTGGTAAAAAATACATACTCGTAGCTGTCGATTACGTACCCAAATGGATCGAAGCTATAGCCTTTCCAACAAATGACACACGAGTAGTAATCAAGCTTTTCAAGAATATAATGTTTCCAAGATTCGGTGTGCCGAGACTCGTCATCAGTGATGGAGGCTCCCACTTCATCTCCAAAATATTCGAAAAACTCTTAGTGAAATATGGAGTTAAACATCGTGTAGCAACACCATACCACCCACAAACGAGTGGTCAAGTAGAGGTCTCAAACAGAGAAATTAAGCAAATACTTGAGGATACTGTTTCCACATCTAGGAAATAGTGGTCTTCTAAGTTACACAAAGCGTTGTGGGAATATAGAACAACTTTTAAAACACCCATAGGGACCACACTTTTCAAATTAGTTTATGGTAAATCATGTCATATGCTGGTGGAACTCGAGCATAAAGCTTATTGGGCTATTAAAACCCTAAATTTAAATTACTCTGCCGTCAGAGGAAACAAAATCCTAGATATCAATGAATTATAAGTGCTTAGATTAGACACTTACGATAATGCCAAGATCTACAAAGAGAGAACGAAAAAATGGCATGATAAACGCATTTCTAGGAAAGAATTTAATGAGGAAGATGTAGTACTCCTATTTAACTCCCGACTTAAACTTTTTCCCAGAAAACTACGCTCTAGGTGTTCTGGTCCTTTCGAAGTCACTAAGGTTTTTCCAAGTGACGACGTAGAAATTAAGAGTAAGTCTAGCGATCCATTTATTGTAAATGGGCAACTTTTAAAGCATTACCATTGTATCTAAAGCAAAGACTACTCCGCTAGCCTAAAGCTTCTATAGCCACTGGCTGAATCAAACGAATAATTCGTAATTGAAAATGTGTCGAGCTTGCAACATTAAACAAAGCGCTTTGTGAGAGACAACCCATATTTTTATCTTTATATTTTTCTTTAACTTTTAATTTTTACTTAAAGTTTTATTTATTCTCCTTATTTCTCTTATTTCATCTTTTTTTTCTTATCTTCATTTTCTTATTTTTCTTATTTTTTTACTCTAAAGGCATTTGGCCAATGCTAACTTGATGTTTATATAATCTACTTACTTTTTAGACTAATTTAATTTTTAACTAGTGACTAACTCTCGAAATGACAAGAATAGATTATATGAGTATTACTTTCAGGGGAAAAGGTCAAATGAGGAGGTTTGAGGACTTAGTTGATAGGGAGATGACCCCCACCATCTATGCTGATGGCCGTGCTATGACCACCTTAGGCATTATAGAGAGTGTCATATACTTGCTGCACCAGATAGGTTGGGATACCTCCCCTATTCGAAGGAGGTTTAATTTATACCGTAGGCTTACCCTAGAGTTCCTAAGTTCTTTGACTTATGTGCCTAACCATGGACTAGGATTCAACTGTGGCCTGATCCGGTTTAGACTGTTTGGTATTGATTTCCATTATAACAATAGTGAGTTTGCTAACCTTTTAGGTTTCCCTAGTGGCCCTGATGTCTTTACTTTAGCCCAAGAGGATATTATCTTCGACCATGAGCTTAATTACTTATGGGGTAGCATAACTGGTAACAACCACCCTGAACCTGAAGATATGTATTCTTAAAGTATCCATAACCCTTCTATAAGATACTTCCACAAGATATTGGCCCACACCCTGTTTGTAAAAAAACAAAACATTTCTTTAGTGTCCCGTGATGAGCTTTTCATTATGTTTTGTGCTTCACAAAATTGTCCTGTCAATGCGGCTACCTTTATGTTAGCCAATTTTGTCCGTATTATAGAGACTGCTCATGCACCTATCCTTATAGGAGGCCTAGTTACAAAGATTATGAATGCTATCAGAATGAGACAACCTCTTCTAGGATTAAACCCCTATGGCGGAATTCGACCTATGAATATCTGTTTCTGTTTCAACACTTACCTTATAGGAAACCTTGGACCACATGAGTTTGACTTGCTCATTAACCATAACACTGTCCACCAATTTGTTTTGCCTAACCCTATAACGAGTGTTCACAACAGAGATAACTGGATTTTTGACCTGGATCACCCATCTACCCCACCCTCACTCGAAACACCTCAACCTTATGAGATCCCTGGTGATTTTGATCCTCAGACTCCTCCTCATTATTATGATTTTCCTTACCCTGATCGTCGTGTAGTTTCCCCTGATGCATCTCTTGTGTCTACTGCTTTTGCTATTTCGGCTAAAGTTGGACCTCCGCCTCTTGATTTTACTACCACTATTGCTAATTTAGAGATACAGATTGAAGGCTTACACAGAGAGTTCACCACTTTGTGTATGGACTTTCACGGTTTTATGGATATCGTAATAAAGCAGTTTGATCATCTATATCAGTATCTCTATTCTGTTACTCCACCTCCTGGAGGCCCACATCGTGGCTAGATAGCTCCTACTGTTTTGTTGCATTTTCCAGATCCTTCTTCTTAGAGCAGTGAGGACACTATCTGTTTTAAGTATGAGGGAGGAAACATTATTGTTTTATTTTCCTGTTTTTAGATATTTTGTTTCCAGTTATTTCATATTTCAGATTTTGTACCTTTCACATTCAGATTCTTTATCTAGTAATATTATTTTATTTCTTATTATTCCTATTTTTATTTTATATCTCATTTTTTGGTTATTTTAAAGTTTTTATTCATGCACCTCTTATATTGATATGATTATACTATCACTACGAAATATCGATAATTATTCAAATACTCGATTTTGCCTAGAATCAATTATTCACACCTACACTAATTAATGTTATTGAGTATTTTATCATCTATATTTTATGCCTCTTATCAATATACTAAACAAATATTTCCTATCATTTCTTAATATATGCTGACCATTCGAAATATTTATTATTATCATATATATGTATACCAAGCTTTAAAGTACAATTATACATAATATATACGTATATGTACCAGTAGCAATAGACATTGTCTGCACAACCCATTCATTTGGTCCAATAGAATTGCATGCATGGTCAAACAAGCTGTCCAAGAGACATACGCATGTGCCCATGTTTCCTTGTATTTATTCTGACCGTCACAGCCTAGTTGCCGATCGTCAGCCTCTCCATGCCGACCGTCAAGCATGCCTTAAACAACCCGCCCCTCGTTAGACACTTGTGACGTCCGTCAAATGCCTTGTCTCCCACGCCTTAAATTTTCTCGTGACCATATATTTTAACTTCAAACCACACCGTTTCACTTTTTTCTATAACTCCCATAACTTCCATCTTCCACCATTTAAACCCCATAATTCCCATCACTCCATTATCAACCACCATTACCACTCATTCATTTCCTATAACTTCTATAACCTCCCACTTTCAAATATTCAAAACCGTAAATACCATTCATAATCTCTACCTATTTAAACCCCTTCTTCCGTCATTCTAATACCAATACCATTCACCACCTTATTTTCACTACACAAACACCATTCCTTTTCATCTTTGTCAAATATACCATGGCCGCTCGTAGAAATCAACCCAACCAAGGAGAACCAGATATGACTCATCTCGTGTTCCGACAAGGCAAACTGGCAAACTCCAATAGGAAAAATACTGAAAGTTTTATCAACGAGGATTGACATCCACACGATATGTAGACAACGAATATTTGCGCGATTTAGGGATGTTTGGCAGTATGCATGGTTTTATAAACAAAGCAGGTCTGGGATTTGCAAGCACGATGGGCTTACCCACCTACGAGGCTCTAACTTTGGAGTTCTTAAGCTCTTACTTCTACATCACTCCCACCGACGCTGGTGAAAATCTCATTGGAACCGCCACATTTCGTATGTTCAACCAGGAATACACGCTAAACTAGGATTCTTAGAGCGACATGTTTCGTTTCCCTCGTCGAGACAATGTGCAATACTGAATTCCCCATGAATTGGATTGGAATAGAATGTCATATGAATTATAGGAGCGAATATCCGGTGAGCAAAATTTCTCCCCCGAAGCATGCTACTCCACTCATATCCATAATCTGAACATTCTCTACCTTCACCGCACCCTGGCCAACACTATTTTTGGAAAGACTAACAACAACAAGGTCAACACCAAGGAGTTGTATGCTCTCCATTGCGCCTTCGCACTAAACCTCTACTTAAATCCCAGTACCTTCCTGATGGCACACATTCAAAATCTTGTAACGAGAGACGGGACTGTGCCTTTCTGTATTGGAGGTATCATCACTGCAATAGCAGTTCACCTGAACCTGGGAGGAAGAATCCTGAATCTACCCTCGCTGCCATTAGTGTTTATGGACATTAACAACTGTTGAGCTGGTCTCCTTATTAAGGTGAGAGAAACAGGAGGATATTATCTAATGGTGAGGAATAATGAAGTTCGTAATGTCATTTTTCCAAATCCAAATACTACGAACTTAAGCATTGGAAACAACTGGCTATATGACCTCAACACACCGAGCCTGGTGTGAATGCACAAGGTCACCAAGGTGAGGCAAATAATGTTGCGGTCGATGAAATGGAACAAGAATTATAGCAGCAAGCACCTCAACCTGACATTCAACATTCCGAGGCCCAAGAACCATAAAATGCCAACCAACCAGCCACACTCGATGCCATCTATGCCGCAACACTGCAGCATAACCTTTTGTTTAACAAGCACTACCAAAGCATCGAGACACGACAAGGTGAAATGATGCATCTCATCCAACAGATGCAAAGAGATCAACATGATTACACTCACTAGCAAGACCAAAGTATGCTAGAGTATACCGCAGGGATGGCAGAAGACATGCGGGCTTTGATACTCCATGTTGAAGGTTTGCATGAAGTTGTTTCTCGTGTGGAGGCTCAAAGATATGAAGCAGAGTCTTCCAGAAGGGGCGAACAAGCGTGTAGAAGATCTAGACCAAGGACGCGTGGTGGATTTCGTGGCCAACGCGAGGAAGAATGAGTATTTAGTTTTTCACTTTCCTTTTTCATCTTCTATCAATACATTGAGGACAATGTATGATTTAAGTATGGGGGAGGAAGTATTTCCGCTTTTCTAGTAAATTTTTATTTTCATTGTCATTTCCCTTCTTGTTAGTTCCCTTCAATAAAAATATTTTCTTTTATCTAGTTATTTATGCAACATTTGTGTTGTTTTCCCGGTTCCCTCATTTTATTGAGCACCAACAAATTTTTTTGGTTTAATTCATAACTTGACTCACTCGACGAGTATGTAGGTTACCACTTTTAAAACATGTTAGAAATTTTCGCAAGATTTGACGAAATCACTACCGTCTTGACACTTTACAATCCCAGAGTATAATAAACTAGTTAAAGTACCTATTATTCCGAAACCCAAAGCTTTAGTTTTGAAGTAACCCTGAGTAGTTTATCTAGCAGTCACCACCGTCTTAAACACAAACTACGCAGAAAGTTGATGAATATAATTGGATGATCTAGGTAAGTTATTTAGAAAAATGTTACATGCCTAAAGAAAATAGGAAATGCACCAATTAAATTGGGCAATCCTCACCCGATCGTTTAATCCAACGAATGTAAGCCCTACAAAGTAACATAAAATCCATTGTTAGGTGGTTCAGAAGCGTCTGATACTAAACTTGGTAGGGTAGACTATGGTTTGATCCCCCGCATCTTGCCATGGTTAAAAAGAAGGTTGCCACATTATTGTGCCATAAACCACTATGCTAAAAAGATCATAACCATTAACCGGCTATTCTTCTATATGTGTGTTAGGATAAAGGGCTTAATGTGATTGCGCTCGAATGAAAATGGGTGAAACAAGACGATTACTTTGGGTGAGCTATAATAACATCTGCAACTGGTTTACGTAAGATGAGATTGTCTAGTGTCGTTACCGTAGTGCTGGAGTATAGATTAAGCTTTTGATTCTTTAACAAAAACACCATGCAACCACGTACAAGTTGATTTGTGTCATAGATTTGCATCTGACCAATGTTTAGACAAACATCATACTGAGCACTTGCTTGAGCACAAGCAAAGATTCAAGTATGGGGGAGTTTGATAACACATAAATGTATTGCATATTTATCTTGATTTACTTAAATTATTTTCCATTTTAATCTAAATTAAATTGCTTTGTAGTTGGTATTATGTTGGTATTTGACTATTTTGCAGGTATTAAAATTAATTAAAGCTTTTGTGAGAAAAAGAAGAAAAGGGGTACAAAAAGAAGAGCCAAAGAATAAAAGAAACAAAGCATCATCCCAAGCCCAAAAAGGAAAGAAGTGCGTGGCCCACTTGAAACAGCTTGTGATGAACATCACACGCCCGTGACGATCGGTAGGGTACATGACCAAGTGACGAACGTCACTTGGGCCTTGACGAATGGCAGCCCATGTTCACCTATTATTTTGCCCACGTACTTCAAGCTTGCAACAAAAATATCTCACTTGCTATATTCACGTTCCACTAAGTCAGCTACGTAGAGATCCAACAACCACGTACCTCCTACAATCTCTCACATGTAGTTATTCAAGACCACTATAAATAGAAGGCTTCACACACTGAGCAAGGGCTCTCTGTTTTTGCCTTTCTTATCCATGCATTATTTTCCAGAATGATTATTTTCCAGAATTATTATTTTCCTTAGTTTTAAGCAGTATTATTTTCCCAACCCATTTAAGCAATAAATTTCTACACTGGAAATCTATTGGCCCGTAGTTTGTTTCAAGACCTGCAGAATTTTCGTTTAGGTTTATTATTTTATTTCTTTGCAATTGTTTCTATTCCTGATCAAAGCAAAACCTACCAACCCGTGGAGGAGTGCTTCTCGTTAGAGCCAGACGAATCGTCACCATTTTCAAGTCATATTTATATTCAGGTTTTTATTTTAATAAATTATTATTTGCCTTTAATTCAATAATCATGTTTACTTTAGTGTCTGGCTTGTATTATTCTGTGATTGGGTTTTATAACATGCTAGGCTAGATTTCTATATCGGTATGTAAGGTCATATAACTGAGGGAATTTGGTAATACTATTGGTTATTTATTTATTAAAATATTTTCTGGTCTAAATTACTATTTTTAAGTGATAAACCGTTTTGTTATGAGAGTAAAAGACGAATAGAAGTTAGGTTCAATAAAGCGAGAGTTTGAGGATCTTTAACTGGACAATAGTAATTAGGCATTGGCTTTAAAAACAGCGAGAGCGCTTTAAGGGTATTAGAGTTTATTTGTTTTCAAAAAAATGTTTTTAACTCCAGAGGGATGGCGAGAGCATACGTTAGGACTTGACTGCATGGCCTGAATCAATAACCACGACAGTTTGAGACGGGGGTTTTTAAATTGATAAATTTCTACTGAGAATTATTTGAAACTATGAATTACCGAATAGGTTACTAATTCCGGAAGTCCGTTCATTACATACTGGTTGTTTCCCCCTCTGATTATTTAATTAGATTTAAACTTGCTTTTAGTTCCCCTAATCTAAACCAAATATTTTTAGCCATAGATTTACACCGTAACATTAGATAACGATACGTTTGACTTTTGGTCCTTTAGGTTCGATAATATTTAAAACTATACGATAAGACTGTGCACTTGCAGTCCAGATTATTTAGACTACTAAAGTCGCGATTAGAGGTTATTATTGGCTGACAATGGAATATGACGGTTACAAATTTGCAAAGAAGTGCCATAAATGCCAGATTTATGCGGACAAAATTCATGTGCCTTCGACACTTCTTAACGTTATTTTTTCCTCGTGGCCTTTCTTTGTGTGGGGTATTGACATGATTGGAATGATTGAACCCAAAGCTTTGAATGGACACTATTTTATCTTGGTAGCAATTAATTACTTCACCAAATGGGTGGAGGCTACTTCATATGCTAATGTTACCAAGCAGGTGGTAGTGCGCTTCATTAAGAACAATCTCATATGTCGGTATGGTGTACCAAGCAGAATTATCACCGACAATGGCTCGAATCTGAATAATAAGATGATGACAGAACTTTGTAAAGAATTCAAGATTGTCCATCATAATTCATCTCCGTACAGGCCAAAGATGAATGGGGTTGTTGAAGCTGCCAATAGGAATATCAAGAAGATCATCTAGAAGATGGTTGTTACTTATAAAGATTGGCATGAAATGCTCCCTTTTGCTTTACATGGGTATCAGACATCTATTCGCAATTCAACAGGAGAAACCTCGTTCTCCCTTGTGTATGGAATGGAAGCAGTGCTCCCAATCGAGGTTGAGATTCCCTATTTACGTGTGATAATGGAAACCAAGTTGTCAGAGGCTGAATGGGCCCAGAAGAGGTTTGACCAATTGAATTTGATTGAAGAGAAGAGAATGACGACTTTGTGTCATGGGAAGTTATATCAGAAGATAATGAAGAAAGCCTTTGATAAGAATATCAGACCTCGTGAATTCAGAGAAGGCGACCTCGTGCTCAGGAAGATCATGTCTTTTAACGCTGATTCTAGAGGAAAGTGGACTCCCAATTTTGAAGGCCCATATGTTGTCAAGAAAGCCTTCTCTGGCGGTGCATTAATTCTTGAAACTATGGATGGCGAGGAGTTCCCACATCCCATAAATGCTGATGCAGTTAAGAAATACTTCGCCTAAAGAAATAAAAGAACAACTCGCTAAGTCAAAAACCCAAAAGGGCGGCTTAGGCAAAAAGGAGCGTCTCAGTAGGCCGAAAACCCGAAAGGGCGGTCTAGGCAAAAATTTGAGACATAAACAAATTAAATTTTCCCGCTAAGCGGAAAACCTGCAAGGGAAACTTAGGCAAAAGGTAGGGACTTTCTTGGCAAGTAACTATATTAGACAAGACGATCATTGAAGCAACAATTTTCTTGGATCCTCACCATACTTCAACAGAAGCTGCTGCTCAAGATTTCAAAGTTGTTAGAGAGAATAGTGGTCATTGTATTTTAATGTATCTTTTCAATTATATATTACCATTTTCCAAACATTGTAATCATCTGTGGAGTCTTGCCATTCGCAGACTACCATTCCATTAATAAAGTTTAAGCTTTTATCCAATTCTTTGTAATTCTTATTTTATTCTTCTTACAAAGACTCTATTTATTATTGATAATAATTTTCAAAGAAAACATATTAAATAGGAAAATTGTTTTTCAAAAAGAATTTACAAATTATTTTTACTTCAGATTTTATGATTCAAGAGGAAAATAAAAGTGGTGATCCCAAGAATCGACGAACTCTAGTAATTTTGGGAAGTTTTGTTTTCCCCAAGAAGTTTCTCTCAGGCCGTTTTTTCCGGTATGCGCATGATTTTTGTATGTTTCTCAGATAGTTGGAGATGATACCAATTGATGTGAGGTGCGGTATTGAGCTTGTGCCCCCATTGTCCCCGATCAAGTTTTGGTTTATTTTTGATTTTGGGTTTGCATGGTCTGAAGCCTCTATCCCAGATTCCCCAGTGAGGTCTTCAATCATATGACGAAAGTTCCTTCTCCCCTTGCATACTGATATTGAACTATTTTCAAAATGTCACTCTTTTTGACAGTGTTGGCATTATTGTTGGTATTTATTTCCCAGGAAACTAGGCCAGTGAAATATCTTTTCTAAGAAGTGTTGAGACAATTGTCAACTTTTTGGGTTTTCACCCGCCAAGTGTTGGGTTTGATTTAAAATCTCCATAAGTTTGATTTCTTGTTGTAATGTTTTACTTCTTAACTCCCCAAGTTATTATCCCCGTGAGGTTTCATACTTTTTCCCCAGAGAAGTTGGTGTAATAGTCACTCTCACTATTGAAGAATGTATCTTGGTTTCCCCTCGACAATGTGGTGTTGTCCTCCCCAATGAAGTCAGCACGAGGTCTCCAGTTGATATCTTGATGATGAGGCACTATTTCCCTTAGTGAAGTCTGTATGATATTTCCCCAATGAATTCAGCACGAGATCCTCAGTTGATGTTTTGACGATATGGTTTTCATCTGCCTTATTTGAAATCAGTATTGTAGTTCCCAGTAGAAGTACAGACAATGAAACATTTGTTTTCCCCATTGAAGTCTGTGTGATATCCCCCGGTGAAGCATGGAGAAGGATGATGTATCCTTGTATCTGTACTAATTTATTGCTATGATTTGATTATTTTCGTATTATGTTCCTTCCCCGTGAAGTTAAGCCGTGAAGTAGGAATCTGTTCCTCAGTTGGTGGTTACGTTTTTGATGAATTTTCATATTGGATGTGATTTAGCCGAGTATTGGTTGTACCCATGTTGGTTTTGTCTGGTTATCCCCAGTGTTATATGTCTGTTTTGTCAGCATATACATGATAGCGCTCATACATTCATACATACATCATGCATAGTTGAATTTAGCAAATCATTGTTCATTCACATTCATTAATATTTTGTTGACATATTACCCTGTTTTGCAGAGTTGTGTTATCCTCTCTCCAATACAGTATCAACCTTAAGCAGAAAGTGTACATTCTTTCAATTTCCCCACTGAGTTATCCCTTGTGGAAGATTTTTGCTTCAGCCTTCTTATATAGCTCTTTGTCTAGATGAATTGGATTTCCCTCTTGATTTTATTTCTCAAAGGATATATTACGGTTTCCTGTTTCACTCCAGTATATTTTGTAATTGCAAGCTTCTCAAGTCATATTTAAAGCATGTGTTTTGATGAAGACAACATGGACATCAACATTCAAAGGATGTGCAAAAAGCTTATCAACATCATATAAAAGTCTTGAAGATTATTGAAGAATTATTGAAGAATCATCAAATGTCAATATGGTAAAAATAATTCTTAATCTTGAATATAGATGTTCACAAAAATATGCATTCATCAACATATACATATCCCATAACTTTAACATCAAGAAAAACTTTGTTTGAAATATTTTTCAAAAAGAATTTTTGAAAATAACCCTTTAGAAACCGGTTCCTCCCTAACAGGGAACCGGGTTCCAGACTTATTCAAAAATCATGTCCCTGGTTTTTGTACCAGGAACCGGGTTGTACCAATAGGGGAACCGGTTCCTGCGTGATATTTTTGAAATCTGACTTATAACGTTCACTAAGAACCGGGTTCTGTCAGTGTCGGAACCGGTTCCTAGCGAACCAATGCAGTTTTTCTTTTGTTTTTTAAACATTTTTCAAGTGGTATCTTTTCATGAATGCATTGCAACTTTTCATATGAATTGGCATGAATGAAGAGGTTCTTATGACTTTATAAAATGCTACAGATTTTCTTATTTCAAAAACAATGCTTCAATTTTCAAATTAACAATTATACTTCTTCAATAAACAATTTTTCATCATTCACATTTGAATTCATATTTTCATGTGTTCATAATTTTGTGAAACTTGCCATATACACTTTCATTATCATTACAAGTTTCATACATACATTGTGAACATTTATATACATTGTTTGAGAATTGTTTTTATCTTGAAGAAGAAGATCAATTGAAGATTGATAAAGCTCTCCATATATTTCAAAATAAATCATTGTATTACTTAAAGAAATTATTCCCTTACTATCCAGGATTGTTGGAAGTAAGTGTTGTGATTTGAAGAGGATTGTTCTTCATTCACATTAGTGTTTGTTTGGTCTTAAAGGTGTTAAGAACCTTTGATCACCCTATAGGTTAGATAGTAAGCATAGGTTGTACAATCATTCTAACTATAGTGAAATCTCTTTCGTGTTGGAAAGGGGACTGGAGTACTCTCGGATTGTGAGGGGAACCAGGATATATCACCATGTTCTTTACTTTTCCGCATTTATCACTTTCATCACCATAATCAGGAAAAGATAAAGATATAATCAAAACCTTCAAACACTTAACCAAAAAATTACTACCAAGCATTCTCATAAAACCGAATAAATTTTTATAAGACCTAATTCAACCCCCCCCCCCCCCCTCTTAGGCACTCTGAGACTTACAATTGGCATCAGAGCAAGTTATAGGTAACTTGTTCCTAAAGATCCAGAATGGCTTCCGCAAATCATCAACCAGTTTTCAGATATGGTGGTAGTAACAACAAGCCTCCTCTATTCTGTGGTGAATATTTTGACTTCTAGAAAATACGCATGAAGGCGCATTTAGAAGCGCAAGGAGAGGAAGTATGGGATGCTGTTGAAAATGGTCCATTTATCCCAATATCAGTAATCAATGGCATTGGTTCTGCAAAGCCCAAAACTGCATGGGACGACGATGATAAAAAGAAAGTTCTCTATGACAAAAAGGCAATAAACCTTCTTCAAGGTGCACTCAGTATGGACGAATTTTTCCGTGTCTCGAACTGCAAAACAGCAAAATAAATATGGGATACCCTAGTTCAAACTCATGAAGGAACGACTGAAGTAAAAAGATCAAGGCTAAATACCTTGAGTCAAGAATATGAACTATTTCGAATGCAGCCCAGAGAATCCATTCTTGACTTACAAAAGAGATTTGTGCATTTGACAAATCACTTAAATGCTCTTGGTAAAACCTTGACAAATGATGAACTCAACTTGAAAATCCTTAGATCATTGACTAGGGAATGGCAACCAAAGGTAACGGCAATCTCGGAAAAGAAGAGTCTCTCTGCAATGACTTCCACTACATTATTTGGCAAACTTCAAGAATACGAAACGGAACTCGGTAGACTTGAAAAACATGAAAATTTAGAGAAGAAATCCAAAGGCATTGCTTTGAAAGTTGATTCAAAAGAAAGTCAAGATAAAGATGCATCGGAGGAAGATGAAAACTTCTTGCTTCTTGTAAAAAGGCTAGGAAAATATTTTGGTCATAAAAATAATCTTCATAATGCTAACTTTGTCAAAAGGAAGAAATTTTATAATCATAAAGATAAAGAAGCCTCCACATCAACACAAGATGTCACATGTTATGAATGTGGAAAGTAAGGTCACATAAAGCCGGATTGTCCAAAACTCTCCAAGAAAAATGGATTCAAAGGAAAAAAGGAGTTCAAGAACAAAAAGGCTTATGTTGCATGGGAAGATAATGAGATAAGTTCTTCATCCGATTCGGAAAGCGACGAATATGCAAATCTAGCATTAATGGCTTCACATCACTCCGACGATGAAGAAGAGGTTAGTAATGAATTTAATATTTTTGATGATGATGTTCAAGATGCTATTGATGAACTCTTGAAAGAATGCAAAAGTTTATACAAAAAGGTGTCAAATCAAGAAAAAGAACTTCTAATTTGTTTAGAAAAAATTGACACCATGACTAAAGATTTTGATCTTCAAAAACAGAATTTTATTAAAGAAAAAGAAAACTTTGCATGCTCCAAGTGTGAATCAAATGTCTTTCAAATTGTTCAATTGAAAAGAGTCATTGAACGATATGAAAAAGGACAAATAGGATTAGAAGGATTACTAAGCCAACAACGTTATCCGAATGATAAAAGGGGTCTTGGTTATGTGATTTCTAAGAAACCAAGTAACAATCCCACTATTTTTGTAAAGGCTAGTAATAGTTCCAATCCCAAGAAAGTAGAAAAGAAGCAAGTTGTTCATAATCATCAAAAGAAAAAGGCTAATGTATCGAAAAAGAAAACATTTCCTAAGAAGAAATCTTATCCTTCTAGATATAGAAGCAACTTTGAACCTACTTGTTTTTATTGTGGTATTAAAGGCCATACACCTAATGCTTGCTATGTTAGAAACTTTAGTATAGAAAGTGGGAATTATGTGTGGGTGAAAAAGGGAACTAACTATGAAGGACCCAAGGCAACTTGGGTACCTAACAAAGAATAATTTGTTTTTGTAGGTATGCTTGAAATCCACATCAAATATTTGGTATCTTGATAGTGGATGTTTAAAGCATATGACAGGAGATGTACACCAATTTTCATATCTAGTACATAAAGCCAAAGGGTATGTCACCTATGGAGACAACACCAAAGGAAAGATTCTTGGCGTTGGAATAGTTGGCACACCTCCATCCATTCAAATTGAGGATGTTCTCTATGTTGAAGGATTAAAGCACAACCTTCTTAGCATAAGTCAACTTTGTGATAGAGGGTTCAAGATTAAATTCAACAAAGAAGAATGTCTTATTATGGATGAGGTAACCAATGAGGTAAAACTCAAAGGTATAAGAACTAACAATATTTTTATGATTACTTTAGATGATTTGTCTCTGAAGGTACAATGTCTTATGGTAAACAACAATGACGCTTGGTTATGGCACAAGAGGATTGCTCACATTCACATGGAGCACTTGAACAAATTGATTAAGCATGACTTAGTTATTGGTCTACCAAAGATGAAGTTCATCAAAGACAAATTATGTAATGCATGCCAAAAGGGAAAACAGACCAAAACAACTTTCAAATCTAAGAATGTGGTGTCTACTTCAAGGCCACTACAATTGTTACACATGGATCTCTTTGGTCCATCAAGAACAAAAAGCTTCGGAGGTAATGTATACGCTTTGGTCATTATTGATGATTTTTCTAGATATTCTTGGACTTTGTTTCTTGTGCAGAAAAGTGATGCTTTTAAAGCCTTTAAGAAGTATGCTAAGCAAATCCAAAATGAAAAATCACTAAAGATTGTATCCATAAGAAGTGATCATGATGGAGAATTCCAAAATGCACAATTTGAAGAATTTTGTGAAGAACATGGCATCTCTCATAATTTTTCAGCACCAAGAACTCCACAACAAAATGGAGTAGTTGAAAGAGAGAATAGGTTTCTAGTGGAACTTGCAAGAACAATGCTTAGTGATGCAAATCTTCCTAAATATTTTTGGGAGGATGCGGTTAGTACCGCATGTTATGTTGGAAATCGAGTTATCATTAGACCTATAATAAAGAAGACTCCATATGAACTTTTCAAAGGAAGAAAGCCAAATATTGCTCACTTTCACATTTTTGGATGCAAGTGCTTTGTTCTTAATAATGACAAAGATAATCTCGGTAAGTTTGACGAGAAATCCGACGAAGGTATATTTCTTGGTTATTCGCTTTCTAGTAAAGCATATAGAATTTATAATAAAAGAACTTTAACTATTGAAGAATCTATGCATGTATCTTTTGATGAAACTAACCCCTCCAAGGAGGAAGTAGTTGTTTGTGATGATGATGATCCTATAGATTTACCCCCAGAAGATCTTTCAATTGATCAAATTAAGAAATCACCGGAAAATTCAGAAATCATTGGTCAACAAGATTCAAACATCAATGATCTACCAAAAGAATGGAGAACTCATAGAGACCATCCTATTGACAAAATTATTGGTGATATTAGCCAAGGAGTATCAATAAGATTGAATCTAAAAGATGCTTGCTTAAACATGGCGTTTGTTTCTCAAATTGAACCTACCAAAGTTAATGAAGCCTTAGGAGATGATCAATGGATTATTGCTATGCAAGAAGAATTAAATCAATTAGAGAGAAATCAAGTTTGGGAACTTGTTCCTAGACCAAGTGGTAAACACATCATAGGTACCCGATGGTTGTTTAAGAACAAACTTGATGAGAATGGTCTAATTGTTCGAAACAAAGCAAGGTTGGTTGCCCAAGGTTACAATCAAGAGGAATGAATCGACTTTGAAGAAACATTTGCTCCGATTGCAAGGTTAGAAGCTATACGTCTTTTACTTGCTTATGCTTGTTCATTAAATTTTCAGCTTTTTCAAATGGATGTCAAAAGCGCATTCTTGAATGGATACATCAATGAAGAAGTCTATGTCAAACAACCCCCGGGATTTGAAGACTTCAAACATCCTACACATGTCTTTAAGTTGAGAAAGGCTCTTTATGGCTTAAACAAGCACCAAGAGCATGGTATGATAGACTTAGCAATTTTTTGTGTGAAAAAGGTTTCGAAAAGGGTAAGGTTAATAAAACCTTGTTCATTAAGAAAATCCAAAGTAACACTTTATTGGTTCAAGTCTATGTTGATGATATCATTTTTGGATCGACTAACAAAGAAATGTGTGAGGAATTCTCATTGATGATGCAAGGAGAATTCGAGATGTCTATGATGGGAAAGATGAACTACTTTCTTGGACTACAAATCAAGCAACTAGAAGATGGAATCTTCATCAACCAATCTAAGTATTGCAAAGAATTATTGAAAAAGTTTGATATGGACAATTGTAAAGCAATGAATACTCCAATGGGCTCCGGTACATATGTTGATCAAGATGAATCCGGTACTCCAATTAATATTACAAAGTACAGAGGTATGATTGGTTCTTTATTGTATTTGACGGAAAGCCATCCTGACATCATGTTTAGTGTTTGTCTTTGCGCTCGCTTTCAAGCAAATCCAAAGGAATCACACCTCATGGCTGTTAAAAGGATCATGAAGTATCTAAAAGGAACAACCAATGTCGGCTTATGGTATCCGAAAGGTAGTATTTGCACTTTAATTGGTTATTCTGACGCGGATTATGCAGGTTGTAAAACTGATCGTAAAAGCACAAGTGGTACTTGTCACATTATTGGAAATGCATTAGTATCATGGGCTTGTAAAAAGAAAGCATGTGTTGCTCTTAGCACGGCCGAAGCAGAATACATAGCAGCGGGTAGTTGTTGTGCACAAATTCTTTGGCTCAAGCAACAACTCCGTGATTACGGACTTGATCTCGGATGCATTCCTCTTCGATGCGACAATACAAGTGCTATCAATATTACAAAGAATCCGGTCATGCATTCAAGAACCAAACATATAGATATTTGACATCATTTTCTCCGTGATCATGTACTTAAAGGAGATGTCGAAGTCACTTTTGTGGATACTCATAACCAACTCGCAAATATCTTCACTAAACCGCTTGCTCGAGAACCTTTCTTCAAAATCCGAAGAGAACTTGGTATTTTGGATGAAGGTGATATCTAATGTTTCTCTTAAAGATGCACGTCTTAATTCTTTTATATGTATTTATTTCACTCTTTTTTTCCCATCCTTTTTGATGTTAACAAAGGGGGAGAAGAATATGCATATGTGTTGTTTTGTTTCAACGAAATTGCAGGCCCAAATATCTATTATACTCACTCCAAAATTCAAAGAATCATGGACTTAGGGGGAGCATATAATTTAGGGGGAGCCTTGCATTTGCTTAACATGTTTGCTATACAAAACAACGTAAACATTTCAAGAAATCGTTTTCAAGACTTGGTTGTCATCATCAAAAAGGGGGAGAATGTAATTGCAAGCTTCTCAAGTCATATTTAAAGCATGTGTTTTGATGAAGACAACATGGACATCAACATTCAAAGGATGTGCAAAAAGCTTATCAACATCATATGAAAGTCTTGAAGATTATTGAAGAATTATTGAAGAATCATCAAATGTCAATATGGTATAAATAATTCTTAATCTTGAATATAGATGTTCACAAAAATATACATTCATCAACATATACATATCCCATAACTTTAACATCAAGAAAAACTTTGTTTGAAATATTTTTCAAAAAGAATTTTTGAAAATAACCCTTTAGGAACCGGTTCCTCCCTAACAGGGAACTGGGTTCCAGACTTATTCAAAAATCATGTCCCTGGTTTTTGTACCAGGAACTGGGTTGTACCAATAGGGGAACTGGTTCATGCATGATATTTTTGAAATCTGACTTATAACGTTCACTAAGAACCGGGTTCTGTCAGTGTCGGAACCGGTTCCTAGCGAACCAGTGCAGCTTTTCTTTTATTTTTTAAACATTTTTCAAGTGGTATCTTTTCATGAATGCATTGCAACTTTTCATATGAATTGGCATGAATGAAGAGGTTCTTATGACTTTATAAAATGCTGCAGATTTTCTTATTTCAAAAACAATGCTTCAATTTTCAAATTAACAATTATACTTCTTCAATAAAATTTTTTTCATCATTCACATTTGAATTCATATTTTCATGTGTTCATAATTTTGTGAAACTTGCCATATACACTTTCATTATCATTACAAGTTTCATACATACATTGTGAACATTTATATACATTGTTTGAGAATTGTTTTTATCTTGAAGAAGAAGATCAATTAAAGATTGATAAAGCTCTCCATATATTTCAAAATAAATCATTGTATTACTTAAAGAAATTATTCCCTTACTATCCAGGATTGTTGGAAGTAAGTGTTGTGATTTGAAGAGGATTGTTCTTCATTCACATTAGTGTTTGTTTGGTCTTAAAGGTGTTAAGAACCTTTGATCACCCTATAGGTTAGATAGTAAGCATAGGTTGTACAATCATTCTAACTATAGTGAAATCTCTTTCGTGTTGGAAAGGGGACTGGAGTACTCTCGGATTGTGAGGGGAACTAGGATATATCACCGTGTTCTTTACTTTTCCGCATTTATCGCTTTCATCACCATAATCAGGAAAAGATAAAGATATAATCAAAACCTTCAAACACTTAACCAAAAAATTACTACCAAGCATTCTCATAAAACCGAATAAATTTTTATAAGACCTAATTCACCCCCCCTCTTAAGCACTCTGAGACTTACATATTTCTGGTTTGAATCTTTGTTTCCCAGCAATAGTACTATTATGATCTCTGGAAGCTTTAAGCCTTGGTTTGAGAATGTGCATTTGTTTTGGCACGTGAAGACTTTAGCTCCTCAGCAGGAATATGTTGGCATTTCCCCCAGGTAGCCATATTTCTTTCCCCAGGAAGTCATTTTTACAATCTTTCCCATAACAGCAAGTAGCAGGTCTCTTTATTTGAGCAACTTGTACTTCCCCATAAAAGTCGACTTTACTTTTTTTCTATCTTCTCTATGAGTGGATAGTTTGCAGTTTGTTGTCAAATCACTCTAATGGATGGTAAGTCTTTTCAATATGACAGAGACAGTTCGTTGAAAAAATCTTTATAAGTGGTAGTCTCTTTATTTGAGACAACTTATATATTACCCTTTCCAAGCGGAGTGCCTTGGTTAAAGAAGAATTTGAGACCCGTTCTAAGTGAAACGTCAGAATTTTGGGAAACTTGTTATTGTCAATACTTTTTCTCTCTCTACCTTCAGTGAACGTTGGTAGTTCACCTTCAGTGAACGTTGGTGGTTTTTGTTTTCTCTCTACCTTCAGTGAATGTTGGTAGTTCACCTTCAATGAGCGTTGGTGTTATTGTTCTCTCTTTCTACCTTCAGTGAACGTTGGTGTCGTTTTTTCTACCTTCAGTGAATGTTGGTAGTTAACCTTGAGTGAACGTTGGTGATTTTTCTTTTCTCTCTACTTTCAGTAAATGTTGGTAGTTCACCTTCAGTGAATGTTGGTGATTTTTATTTTCTCTTCACCTTTAGTGGACGTTGGTGATTTTTCTTTTCTCTCTACCTTCAGTGGACGTTGGTAGTTCACCTTTAGTGAATGTTGGTGTTATTCTTTTCTTTCTACCTTCAGTGAACGTTTGCAGTTTCACCTTCAGTGAAAGTTGGTGTATCCTTTGATCTTTTACTGTCATCTGCGAGTCGGTATCTTTTTGATCTTCTACCTTAGACTATTGAGTTGGTAGTTCATAAGTATTTGTTGATCACTTTTATCCTTTACCGTCTCTTCTCAATGTTTGAGTTGATGATGCTTTATCTCTTCTTTGGGCTTTACCTCAATAGAGTCCAGTCTTTTACTCACCAGTGAGTTATTTTCCTGGTCGGGTTTCCCTTTTGATCCTTGTTTTATTTCCTACATCCCCAGTGGTATCTTGCGTCCTTTTGGATCTTTTCATTTGCATGCATAATCATAAGCAATGCATGGCATGTTAGGGCCAAAAATAGGGTTTGTATTATATTTAAGTATCTTCAATCGCGCCGATACAAAGACTTTAACCTCCGTATCTTCGGATATAATACACTTAAATAAGGGCAGCTGTTGTACCCCAATTTTTGCCCCTAAGATTCCTCTATCATATCATATCAACTCGATCATAATAAGATCACATTCGGGTTGGTTCTTCCTCTTTTTCTATCTCCTATCTTTAAGTTTGCTCTTGGGAGATCTCCAGGCACCTTAGTGGTATATTTTGTATATGTGTTGTCGACTAACTTCTAATCAAAATACAAAAAATATTTGTCTTTGAATATTTGTGTTTTGTAGGTACCGAGTCAAAGCATCGGACAAATAAGATTTTTCGGTATTATTTCCCTAAAATCTCTATTTGCAAAGAAAAAAATAATTAAAATTTTTCATTTTTTTCACTGTACAATCGATTGCTCTTAGGGTGCAATCGATTGCACAGAGTGTATTTTGCGCAATTTTTGAAAAAAAAACACCGATGCAACCGATTGCTCCTAGAGTGCAATCGATTGCAGAGTGAAATTTTAAAAAAAATCAGCAATTTCAAGCTTGTCAATTTTGGCTCCAACTTTTCTTCAATATTTTGAAAGATATATCATTAATTCAAATTTTGGCTCCAATTTTTCTTCTTTTTTGAAAGATATATCATTAATTCAAATTTTGGCTCCAATTTTTCTTCTTTTTTGAAAGATATATCATTAATTCAAATTTTGGCTCCAAGAATTAATTAATCACCTTGCTAAAAAATCTCTCAATTCCCTCCATCTATCAAATTCACTCAAAGCTCCATTTTCAAAAAAAAGTTTTTAAGCTTTGCATTGAAGCTTACTAATCTTTAAGCTAAACTTTCATCCAAACACTTTTTCTTTATCAATTCTCTATATCCAGGCTTGAGAAATTGATTCTTGGGGCTGAATTGAAGCAAATTCTTGAAGTTGTTTTGATAATTCTCTAGATCTACCTTTGGTAAGTTAGATTTTTTCATCTTTCACAATGTGATCTCTTGTTGATCTTTGGGTTTGATTCATTGAGCATTGTTTTGTGATTCCATTGGTGATATTTTCCCATAATTTGATGGGATTTTTGTGCTCAATTAAATCCATGATCATAAGGTGTTTGATGGAAAGTTTAAACAAGAATTTGGCCTTTTAAAATACAGATTTTCTGTTTTTCACAGGGTGCAATCGATTGCTCCCACAGTGCAATCGATTGTCACAGAAGAATTTTACGTTTTTTTTGAAAAAAATCACTGATGCAATCATTTGCTCCCAAAGTGCAATCGATTGTAACAGTGACAAAATGCTTTTTCTACCTTGTTTTAGGGCTGTTTTGATCCATCTATCTTTTTCTTCTCACTCTTTTTGATTGTTGATTGGGATTGCAAATTTAAATGTCCAATTTCTCTTTAAATTCATGGATTTTGGGTGTAGATGAAGTCGGATAAATTTTCATTAATTCAAATCTACCAAAGAGTGAATTATTTAATTCATTTTTGGTGCTTTGGATTAATGATATGTTTAGTACTTTAATACATTGAGATGGGTGATTGAATTTAAAGATGAAATAACATTGAGGTGGTGATCCAAATTAGCTTATCATTCTCATCCCTCTTCATATTATCCCTTTCTTTTTTTACTTGTGCTACATGTTATGGGAAGATGATCTCTATATCATTTATCCAAACACGAAGTACATAGATTGCTATTGACCGACCTCAAAATAGGTGCGACTTCTACATAAGTCCACTTATGATTGCTTAATATAGAGCTAAATTTTATCCCGATTCGATAAATTGATCATTTATGGCCCAAACCTATGTTTGCAAGCCCAAGTATATTAATTTGAAACCTTTGATCCAATAACCTTGAGATTCATTGTTAGGAGGCTTTGATTCTACCAATCCTCCAATGGATCCTCATCAATTTTGGTCAATGCAGATCACTTAAACATCATTGATCATTAAATGTTGTCTAAAGGATTCTTAAATGGATGATATGCTTGAAAAATAGAAAATGCAACTTGTTGTTGAGAGGCTTTGGTTTTACCAATTCTCTAATGAGTTCCAAATGCAAGTTTCAAGATGGTCATCCAACTAACCATTAACTTCTAACAATTGACTATATTTTATACTTTTATTTTTATGATTTTTACTCTATGTACCATTTACTTTAGCATTTACATTTCATTCTATTTTTATCTTTGCTCACTTGAGCATTTACTTTTATGTCATTTTTATTTTGCTCACTTGAGCTTTTCTTTTCCTTTTAAAGATACTTAATAATCAACACAAACCATAAAAAACTTTAATGATACTTGGACTATTTGGTTACTATCCTTGGCATTATAGAGTATTGAACTTCTTGGACTTAGGATTAGAGACCTTGATCATATTTTAGAGACCTTGTGACCTTAATTGATATTTTGTCTGGAGTTCTTGATGTTTACCTCAAGACATTGGTTTTTTTGTTTGTTTTGTGTGCAGGTTATTGTGATTACATACTTTGTCTGTAATCTGGAATTCATCTATATACAACCGTTACTCTGCCCAATTTTTGTGAAGACTTAATACACTTGAAGTTTAGTTTTCTAAAGAGGTCTAGTATATTTGCTTTCTTGGTTTCAATCCAGAGAATGGGAATTCTATCTTGACTCATAATATCAAGTGTTTGCTTCTTGTTGGTCAGATGGTTCTTCTCCTTAGCTTTTACCTTATGCTTTAGGATAGTATCTTCGTCACCTCCCATCTTCTTTAATTTCAAAAATCTTCTCCCTCCTTTTGAAAACTCTTCTTGTTTCTAAACTTGAACCACTTTCATAATAAACTTGGACTTAGGTCCATGCATTTTCAAAACATTTTCATGAATAAACTTCAATCAACTTGAAAATACCTTGACATTTTTGTGAGAAGACTAAAAGTCAATCAATCACATTCAAACCATTTTGCCATTTTGGCTCTTATCTTTATAATTTTCTCAAAAAGATTAGACTCTTGTCAATCCTTGTAGTGATGCAAACCACTATACTTCTACAATATGTAGTGAAGTGAGATATTTTCCACTTGGGTGTTGAGTGAGGCATTGTTGATTTTAAAATCCAAGCCATATCCTCCGCTTTGAGATGATACAAATTCTCCTTTCTCATGATTGTGGGTAGTAAGTATGTTTTCCACACAGACAATGACGATGATTTCTTATCTCATAAAATTAACCAACACACTTGTATTTTAAATTTTTTAAGAGGAACTACGTGTACCCTGATCCCCTATTGCAAGGAAGGTGGTGCATAGGCACTAAAGGTTCACAACCGCGGCGAATGCAAAAATCATTAAAAAAAATATTTCTTTTCTCTCCTCACCATCTATTTTTATACAACATTTTATAGCCAAAATATACAGATTTTACAAAGAGGTTCCTGCGGAGTACCGTAGATGTTTAGGATGCTAATACCTTCCCCTTGCATACCCAACCCCCTTACCTTGAATCTTTTCCACCTCTTTTGGGTTAATTTCTCTTTTCCCATTCCTTTGGAAATAATAAATCACGGTGGCGATTTTTATTTTGATCTGTCCAAGTCAAGTAAATCCAATGGCCATTTTTTTCTATATCGGTAGAAATGTTTAAGACTAAGCCATTTGATTTACTTTACTTGGACAAATCAAAATAAAAATCGCCAACGCGCTTTATTGTTTCCAAAAGAATAGGGAAAGAGCGAATAACCCAAAAGAGGGGGAAAAGGTTCAAGGTAAGGGGGTTGGGTATGCAAAGGGAAGGTATTAGCATCCTAAACATCTACGGTACTCCACAGGAACCTCTTTGTAAAATCTGTATATTTTGGCTATAAAATGTTGTATAAAAATAGATGATGGAGGTGAGAAAAGAAATATTTTTTTAATGATTTTTGCACCCGGTACGGTTGTGAACCTTTAGTGCCTACGTACCATCTTTTGTGCAATAGGAGATTAGGGTACACGTAGTTCCTCTTAAAAAATTTAAAACACAAGTGTGTTGGTTAATTTTATGAGATAAGACATCATCGTCATTGTCTGTAAGGAAAACATATTTACTACCCACAATTATGAGAAAGTAGAATTTGCATCATCTCAAAGTGGAGGATATGACTTGGATTTTAAAATCAACAGTGTCTCACTCAACACCCAAGTGGAAAATATCTTACTTCACTACATATTGTACAAGTATAGTGGTTTGCATCACTACAAGGATTGACAAGAGTCTAATCTTTTTGAGAAAATTTTAAAGATAAGAGCCAAAATGGAAAAATGGTTTGAATGAGATTGATTGACTTTTAGTCTTCTCACAAAAATGTCAAGGTATTGTCAAGTTGATTGAAGTTTATTGATGAAAATGTTTTGAAAATGCATGGACCTAAGTCCAAGTTTATTATGAAAGTGGTTCAAGTTTAGAAACAAGAAGATTTTTCAAAAGGAGGGAGAAGATTTTTGAAATTAAAGAAGATGGGAGGTGACGAAGATACTATCCTAAAGCATAAGGTAAAAGCTAAGGAGAAGAACCATCTTACCAACAAGAAGCAAACACTTGACATTATGAGTCAAGATAGAATTCCTATTCTTTGGATTGAAATCAAGAAAGCAAATATACTAGACCTCTTGAGAAAACTAAACTTCAAGTGTATTAAGTAAGTCTTCACAAAAATTGGGCAGAGTAACGGCTGTACATAGATGAATTCCAGATTACAAACAAAGTATGTAATCAAAATAACCTGCACATAAAACAAACAAATAACCCAATGTCTTGAGGTAAACCTCAAGAACTCCATACAAAATATCAATTAAGGTCACAAGGCCTCCAACATATGACCAAGGTCTCTAATCCTAAGTCCAATAAGTTCGATACTCCATAATGCTAAGGATAGTAACCAAATAGTCCAAGTATCATTAATGTTTTTTATGGTTCATGTTGATTATTAAGTATCTTTAAAAGGAAAAGAAAAGCTCAAGTGAGCAAAATAAAAATGACATAAAAGTAAATGCTCAAGTGAGAAAAGATGAAAATAGAATGAAATGTAAATGCTAAAGTAAATGGTACATAGAGTAAAAAGAATAAAAATAAAAGCATAAAATAAAGTCAATTGTTAGAAGTTAGTGGTTAGTTAGAAGACCATCTAGAAACTTTCATTTGGAACTCATTAGAAGATTGGTAAAACCAAAGCCTCTCAACAACAAGTTGTATTTTCTTTTTGTAAAGTATATCATCCATTTAAGAATCCTCAAGGAAACATTTAATGATCAATGAAGTTTAAGTGACCTGCATTGACCAAAATTGACGAGGATCCATTAGAGGATTGGTAGAATCAAAGCCTCCTAAAAATAAATCTCAAGGTTATTGAATCAAAGGTTTCAAATTAACATACTTGGGCTTGCAAACATAGTTTTTGGCCACGAATGATCAATTTATTGAATCAGGATAAAATTTAGCTCTATATTAAGCAATCGTAAGTGGACTTATGTAGAAGCCGCACCTATTTTGAGGCCGGCCAATAACAATCTATGTAATTTATATTTGGATAAATAATATAGAGGTCATCATCCCATAATATGAAGAGGGAGGGGAATGACAAGCTAATTTTGATCACTGCCTCAAATTTCTTTCATCTTTAAATTCAATCACTCATCTCAATGGAGTAAAGTACTAAACATATCATTAATCCAAAGCACCAAAAATGAATTAAATAATTCACTCTTTGGTAGATTTTAATTAATGAATATTTATCCAACTTCATCTCCACCCAAAGTCCATTGAATTTAAAGAGAAATTGGACATTTAAAATTGTAATCCAAATCAACAATCAAAAGGAGTGAGTAGAAAAAGATAGAAGGATCAAAACAGCCCCAAAACAAGGGAAAAAAAGAATTTAGTCATTGTTACAATTGATTGCACTCTGGCAGCAATCGAATGCATCAGTGCTTTTTTTTCAAAAAATATGTAAAGTTCTTCTGTGACAATCGATTGCGCTGTGAGTGCAATCGGTTGCACCCTGTGAAAAATAGAAAATCAGCATTTTAAAAGGCCAAATTCTTGTTCAAACTTTCCATCAAACACCTTATGATCATGGATTTAATTGAGCACCAAAATCCCATCAAATTATGAGAAAATAGCACCAATGGAATCACAAAAAAATGCTCAATGAATCAAACCCAAAGATCAACAAGAGATCATATTGTGAAAGATGAAAAATCCAACTTACCAAAGGTAGATCTAGAGAATTATAAAAACAACTTCAAGAATTTGCTTCAATTCAGCCCCAAGAATCAATTTCCCAAACTTGGATGTAGAGAATTGATAAAGAAAAAGTGTTTGGATGAAGGTTTAGCTCAAAGATTAGTAAGCTTCAATGCAAAGCTTACTATTTTTTTTTTGAAAATTGAGCTTTGAGTGAATTTGGTAGATGGAGAGAATTGAGAGATTTTTTAGCAAGGTGAATTTGGCTATCAAAAGCTTGAGATTTGAATGAAATGAGGGTTCTATTTATAGAGTTTAGGCTTGGGATTAATGATGGTTTGGAGTTTGGTTTGGGAAATGAAATTAGGCTTGGTAATTAATTCTTGGAGCCAAAATTTGAATTCATGGTATATGTTTCAAAAATGAAGAAAAATGGAGCCAAAATTTGGATTAATGATATATCTTTCAAAAACTGAAGAAAAATTGGAGCCAAAATTGACAAGCTTGAAATTGCTGATTTTTTTCAAAATTTGACTCTGTGCAATCGATTGCACTCTAGGAGCAATCGATTGCATCAGTGTTTTTTTTTCAAAAATTATGCAAAATATACTATGTGCAATCGATTGCACCCTAAGAGCAATCGATTGTACAATGAAAAAAATGAAAAATTTTAATTATTTTTTCTTTGCAAATAAAGATTTTAGGGAAATAATATCGGAAAACCTTATTTGTTATATGCTTTGACTCGGTACCTACAAAACATAAATATTCAAAGACAAATATTTTTTGTATTTTGATTAGTAGTTAGTCGACAACACATATACAAAATATACCACCAAGGTGCCTGGAGATCCCCCAAGAGAAAACTTAAAGATAGGAGATAGAAAAAGAGGAAGAACCAACCCTAATATGATCTTGTTATGATCGAGTTGATATGATATGATAGAGGAATCTTAGGGAAAAAATTGGGGTACAACAGTTTGGTTAAGCAAGGGGCCCAAGTTCTGATATTGAACTGGGCCCAGTAGTACATGGGGGTGAGAATTAAGTTGGCCTAGCGAAACATAAAAAACAGGGGGCGTGAATAACATGAGCTTAGGCCCAAAACAAAGTGTGATCTGTTAGAGAAGGTGTGGGAGATACCATAGACTCACGATGGACGCACGCTTATGGGACGTTTGATACCGATCTAAAGGTTGTTATGTGAAGCGCGATGTATGGTTCATTGACATGCAGACAAAGAATCAGGGAGGGTTATATATTCCGCTCTTTGTCATTTTTGTCATTTTTCCTTTCTTCGTCTCTCTCTCTCTCTCTATAATCCCCCTTATTTCTAAAAAAAAGCTAGAGAGATGCTCTAACCTCTCTCTAAAATTTAGGCGGCCCGAAATCGCCTTGGTCGCGCTGTCCCTCTTGAACCACCACAACCACCCCTTCTCCCCAGTTTTCCGGTTCACATTCAACCGGAAACTTCAAATATATCAAAACCCCCGCCGTGGATCTTCATCTGGATTCGTAGAACCCTAAGAACCCTAATGGTTCTTGATGAACCCTAACCAACCAAAAACCTAGAACACACAACTGCTATGAACCCTAACCCTGATCTTTAAACAACCCCAAATCCCCTAACTCTAGGATATAAAAAACCCCTACCCTAGGTTAGAACCTTAACCCTAGGTTAGAAACCTAACCCTAGAAACCCTCAAATTTCCAGAATCACGAAAATCAAAAATCAATCATGCAAATCTTCAACAATAATCAACAAACCTAAGCTAAGTGTTTTAGATTACCTCTTCTACAGTGAAACCGGTCGTATACTTTTCCTTTCTGGTTTTCCGCCTCTCATTCTAATCTCATTCTCCTCTCTCTGTCTTACAGGTACGATGGATGATGAAGGCGTGGTGTTGTTGAATCTCACAGATCTAGGGTTTCCGATTTTGAAACCTAGATCCTAGATGAAGGTGGCTTCAACTGGGGACTCAAGATCGCAAGCCTCTTTCTCTTCTTCTTTTGTATACTTCTATGTTAACTTGTTCGCCTCAATTTTCTTTCCCCCTCATTTTAGAATTTTTTTAGGGTTTTATTTATAGTCTTAGGTTATAGATAGATTAGGAAGTTTGTTTATGACTGTCTTTATATTTTTAGTTGTATTAGATATTAGGAAGATTAATATTTTGTTTTATGGATTCAATTTGGATCTGTAATTGATTCTCCCCCTGTATAAGATTATGTTTTTTAATATTATAATGTATATGGACAAACGTATTTGTAATAATCAGTTTTGTCTTTTTTGCAAGATTTGATTCAAATCTGTTTTTTCAAAAAGATTTGATTTTGATTTCAACAGTGCGTTTCTTTTGTTAGATCTGAATAGTGGATGTTTGTTTAGCTTTGGGTTACTTAGTCCCTTGTGTTGACTTCAGTCAACCATGTCTCAATAATAATCAATTAATTAAAATAAAACGTAATATTATCATAAATAATGTTAATAATGTTTAATGACAGTAATAATAATAATAATAATAACACAAGCTTAATCCAAACGGTGACCTTAGTCAATAGTCCTTCCCCAACTTAACATCAATGGGCTTAGCACAAAATGAAGCAACAAGCCCTTTAGAAATCCCTCCATAAAAAAGGGCCAACCTCCTTCAATTGGGGCTTCAGCCTCAAAATTTCGAAACATACCCCTTTTTCTAAAAAAACACACAAGTCCTTTTATGGGCCATCAGATTTTGATGGACCAAAACATTCCCTTTTTAATTTATAATCAACACCTCCCTTTTTCCTTTGAACTGGGCCAACAAAATTGTCTTAATGAGCCTAAAACCAAATTACACGGGCTTTTCGGATTTAGAAAAACCCATGAACCCTCTATTAAAACACACCCCATATTTAAGGTTTAAACCCCTTAATGAAATTATCCATAGTAATCTAAACTTTAAAAAGAAACTGATAATAATAAAAAAATAAATAAATTAAAAATCAATAGGGCAAATTTGGGGTATGAAAGGGTTAGTAATCCTAAAAATTATGGGTTTAATATATGAGTTATTTAACACATACAAAGTAATGAACATATGAATAACTGAATAACAAATACTGATTAATCGAAATATGCAAATAGTACAAAATTAAGACATATATCCCAACAATTGCATACAGGTTCATCTAACAAATCCTAATCAATGAAAATTTGTCTACTCATATTGAAAATATTTATAGTAATAGAAGTAGGAAAACAATACTTGAAGTTTCGATAAGAATTTGGCTTCTGATGATGAAAACCTTTGTTTCGGAGCTTCAAAGTTAGTCTTCCGCTCTTTAATTTTTTTCCAAAAAGTCCAACTCCCAAAAATTATGCAATTTTTCCTTCAATAATAGGAAGAAAATGCATCCAAATGACGTTGCAATTTAGAGCAATCATGCCACAATTTTTTTAGTGGCTATAAATTTTTGTTAGCTTTCATTTTCCAGTGATCTTACCTGATTAGGAGTTACGAAGCTCATATATGGTCAAGTTACCGCACAAACATCATGTTGTAAAATGTGTTGAAAATATGGGTTTTAAGAGCGTCCAAATCCAATGATTGTTTCACCAACTTTTGGACAAATTTTCACAAATTTTCTCTATTATTTCTCTCTCTTTTGACAACTTTGTTGCTTCTCTTATATTTTGTTGATTTTTTCCTCTAAATATCATAATTTCTTACCTGATAACTAGTAAAAAAAACAACAGAAATCGCTTCTAAAATTACATGATGACAAACTGTCATCACAACCCTGAACTTGAATTGTTGCTTCTCCTCAAGGAACTCGAATGTAAGCGGAAAATTTAAGCATAAACAAAACGCTTAAACAAACCAATGACAAACACCAATATACAACTAAGGTTGTCACTTTCGGTCCTTGCTTTAATTTATCTTAATCCAAAGAGTTTGTGCCAGCTTTCTTGTGTACTCAACCTTTCTATCAATCTCACATGTTCGCTTAAGTTAAATAAATGCGATAATATCTCAATCAATATCTCTAAATAGTTATCAAGTACCTGTTATCAAGCAATGAATTTGAAATATCTCTAAATAGTCAGTCAAAGTTTATTAGAATACATATTTTCCAAGTAGGCTTAATTTTTTGGAATTAAGTACCTGTTATTTACCTTATTTCAACATCAATCTAACAACATATCATTGTTAACTCATGGTTACTAGAATTTGAGTTCTTTTATTATTCTTTTTCTCTATTTTTTTCTTTATTTTTTTTTAAAACCTATTTATTTAAAAGTTAT